>JAJONZ010028248.1:0-10815 GCA_029582445.1 Solanum paucissectum | reverse complement strand
TTAGGGTTTGGGGTTTGTATTTTAAGCCCTAAGGTTTAGGGCTTAGGGTTTTATGATTTAAGGTTTAGGGTTTAAGACCTAAGGTTTAGGGTATAATTTTTAAGGTTTAGGCCCTAAGGTTTAGAGTTTAGGATTTAGGCCCTAAAGTTTCGAGTTTAGGATTTAGGCCCTAAGGTTTAGTGTATGGATTTTAGGTCCTATGGTTTAGGGTTTTTAGGGGTTTTTAGGGTTTTTTTAGGGTTTCAGTTTAGGATATCTTAGGTTTAGGTTTTTTAGGGTTTAAGGTTTAGTTCTTTGGATTCCTTAAATTTAAGGGTTTTTTAGGTTTAGGATTTTTGAGGTTTTTTTAGTGATTAGGGGCAAGAGATTAGGGTTTATATTTTTGTCCTTATGATTGATGTTTAGGCCCTAAGGTTTAGGGTTAACGATTTAGGATTTAAAGTTTAAGCTCTAAGATTTAGGGTTAAGGGTACAGTCCTAAAGGTTTACGCCCTACGACTTAGAGTTTTTTAGGGTTTTGGATTTAGGCCCCCAGGTTTAGGGTATATAGTTTCGGTCCTAGAATTTAGAGTTTAGGATTTTTCATAGTTTCAAGTTAGGGTTTTTTAGGTTTAGGTTTTTTTAGGGTTTAGGTCTAGGGTTATTAGGGGGGTGGGGTTAGGTTTTTTTTTTAGATGTGTAGGGTTTAGGGCTTCTTGGGATTTTGTAGGGTTTCTTAATGTTTAGGATATCTTAGGGCTGAGGGTTTAGGGTTTGGATTTTAGGCCCTATCATTTATTGTTAACAATTTAGGGTTTAGCGTTTAATCTCTAAAAGTTAGAATTTAGGGTTTAGGGTTTACAAATTAGGGTTTAGGGTTTTAGCCCTCAAGTACAGTGTTTAGGGTTTAGGGTATAGTCATTAAGGTGTAGGCCTTACGGTTTAGGGTTTTTTAGGGTTTAGGAATTAGGTCCTATGGTTTAGGGTATAGAGTTTAGATCTTGTGGTTTTGGGATTAAAGATTAGGGTTTAGTGTTTTTTAGGGTTTTAAGGGTTTTTTTAGGTTTAGTGTGCTTTTTTAGGGTAATAGTCTTTAGTGATTTGGGTTCTTTAGGTTTAGAGTTTTTGAAGGTTTTCTTTAGGGTGACATTAGGGTTTTTTAGATTTAGTAGTTTTTGAGTTTTCTTAACGGTTTATAGGGTTTTTTTTATTGATTTTTTAGGATTTTGTAATGCTTTTTTAGGGTTTAGGGTTTAGAGCTTTGGGTTATTTTAGGTTTATGGCTTTTTATGGGTTTTTTAAGGGAGATTTTAGGGTTCTTGTAGGTTTAGGGTCTTTTCGGGTTTTATAAGGTGTAGAGTTTCTTAGGGGTTTTTCGGGTTTTTAGGTGTTTTTAGGGTTTAGGATTTAGACCATAAGGTTTAGAGTTTAGGATTTTGACCCTAACGTTTAGGGTACTAAGTTTAGGTTCTACTGTTTATGTATTTCTTGAGTCTTTTTAGTTTATTTTTAGGGTTTTTTTAGGGTTTAAAGTTTAGGGTTGTTTTAGAATTTTAGGATTAGGGTTTTTTAAACTTTAAGGGTTTTCTTAGGGCTTAGAGTTTAGGGTTTATATTTTAGGGTAAGGGCTTTGGTTTCATTAGGTTTAGGGGTTTTTAAGATTTTCTCTAGGGTGTTTTAAGGGGTTTTAGGTTTATGGTTTTTTTAGGGTTTCTTAGGGGTTGTTTTAAGGGTTTCTTATGTTTTTTTAAAGGTTTTAGGGTTTAGGGTATAGTCTTTAAAGTTTAGTCCCTTTGATTTAGAGTTTTTTAGGGTTTAGGGTTTAAACCCAAAAGTGTAGGGTTAGGGGTTTAGGGTATAGTCTTTAAGGTTTAGGCCTTACGGTTTAGGGTTATTTAGGGTTTAGGATTTATGTCCTAAGGTTTAGGGATGAAAGTTTAGGTCTTGTGGATTAGGGATTAAATATTAGGGTTTAGTGTTTAATGGGGGTTTTAGGGTTTTTTTTTTTGGGCAGGGGGGTGGGGGGTTTAGGTTATTCGGGTGTTTTTTTTAGGGTTATGGGCTTTAGGGATTTGGGTTCTTTAGGTTTAGGATTTTTGAAGGTTTTCCTGAGGGTTATGTAAGGGTTTTTTAGATTTTGAAATTTTTGGGTTTTCTTAATGATTTTCAGTGTTTTTAAGGGTTTAAAGTTTAGAGTTTTTTGGGTTTACATTTTTTTAAGGATTTTTTTAGGGTTTAGGTTTTTTTTTCAGGGTTTAGGGTTCAGGGCTTTCGGCTCATTAGGTTTAGGGGTGTTAATGGTTTTCTTTAGGAATATTTTAGGTGTTTTTTTAGGTTTTAAGGTTTAAAGCTTTGGGTTCAGGGTTTTTTATGGTTTTTTGGAATTCTTATATAACTTAATTAACATAGCAAAAGCTTTGTGTCTTCTTCTAGTAAGTATGTTTTTTCTCGGATATCATTCACCCCCAGGTTGTTTTAAGGAGATATTAAGTTTTTTTTTATGTTTATGGTCTTTTATGGTTTTATAAGGTTTAGGGTTTCTTAGGGGTCTTTAGGGTTTTTAGGTTTTTAGGGTTTAAGATTTTGGCACTAACCTTTAGGGTATTAAGTTTAGGTCCTATGGTTTAGGGTTTAGGAATTTCTAGGGTCTTTTTAGGGTTTAAAGTTTAGTGTTTTCTTAGGGTTTAAGTTTTATTTTTTAGGGTTACGGAACTGGTTTCTTTAGGTTTAGGGGTTTTAATGATTTTTTTTAGTGTGTTTTGAGGGTTTTTAAGTTTAGGTTTCTTTAGGGTTTCTTAGGGGTTGTTTTAAGGATTTCTTAGGGTTTTTAAGGGTTTAGGGTTTAGGGTTTAAGGTATAGTCTTTAAGGTTTAGTCCTTATGGTTTAGGGTTTAGGATTTAGGCCCTAAGGTTTAGGGTATAGAGTTTAGGTCCTAGAATTTAGGGTTTAGGAATTTTTATAGTTTTCTAGGGTTTCTTAAGGTTAAGGATATCTTAGGGCTTAGGGTTTAGGGTTTGGATTTTAGGCTCTAAGGTTTCGTGTTTACAATTTAGAGTTTAGGGTTTAATCTCTAAAAAATAGGATTTAGGGTTAAGGGTTTACAATTTAGGGTTTAGGTTTTAAACCCTAAAGTTTAGGGTTTAGGGTTTATGGTATAGTCATAAGGGTTTAGGCCTTACAGTTTTGGGTTTCTTAGGGTTTAGGATTTAGGTCCTAAGGTTTAGGGTATAAAGTTTAGGTCATGCAGTTTAGAGATTAACGATTAGGTTTATTGTTTTGAGGGTTTTAGGTTTGGTGTTTTTTAAGGATTTTATAGGTTTGGTGTATTTTTAGGGTTACGGGCCTTAGAGATTTGGGTTCTTTAAGTTTAGGGCTTTTGAAAGTTTTCTTTAGGTTTTTATAAGGGTTTTTTGGGTTTTCTTAATGGGTTTAGGTTTTTTTTTAGGGTTTTGTAGGTTTTGGTTTTTTTTGGGTTTAGGATTTTGGGCTTTGGGTTCTTTAGGCTTAGGGATTTTTATGGTTTTCTTTAGGGAGATTTTAGGGTATTTTTACGTTTTATAAGGTTTAGGTTTTCTTAGGGGTTTTTAGGGTGTATTTAGGGTTTAGGATTTAGACCCTAAGTTTTAGGGTTTAGAATTTTGGACCTAACGTTTAGGGTATTGAGTTTAGGTCCTATGGTTTAGGATTTAAAGTTAAGAGTTTAGGAATTTCTAGGGTCTTTTTAGGTGTTTTTAGGGTTTAAAGTTTAAGGGCTTTTTAGATTTTGCGGATTAGGGTTTTCTTTGGGTTAAGGCTTTATTATTTAGGGTTAGGGAATTTTTTTCTTTAGATTTAGGGGTTTTTAAGATTTTCCTTGGGGTGTTTTAAGGGTTTTTAAGTTTAGGTTTTTTAGGGTTTCTTAGGGGTTGTTTTAAGGATTTCTTAGGGTTTTTTAAAGGGTTTAGCGTATAGTCTTTAAGGTTTAGTCCCTATGGTTAAGGGTTTTTTAGGGTTTATGATTTAGGCCCTATGGCTTAGCGTATAGAGTTTAGGTCCTACGGTTTAGGGTTTATGAATTTCTAGTGTTTTTTAGGTTTTTAGGGTTTTTTTTGGGTTTAATGTTTAGTGTTTAGGGTTTTAGGGTTTTTCTTGGTGTTTAGGGTTTATTTTTTAGTGTTTAGGGTTAGGCTTTTTTGGGGAATGTTTTAGGGTATCTTAGGGGGTTTTAGGGTTAAGGGTTTTTCGGATTTTTTAGTGTTTTATTTAATGTTTAGGGTTTCAGAATTTTTTTTACAATTTAGGGTTTTCTAGGATTATTTAGGGTTTAGGGTTTCTTATGGATATTTTGTGTTTAGGGCTTCATAGGACTTATTTAGGGTCTGGGGTTTAAAGCTTTAGGGTTTTATAAGGTTTAGGGATTCTTAGGGTTTTTAAGGTTTAGTTTTTCCTAGGGTTTTTTAGGGTTTAGGATTTATTAGGTTTTTGAGTATCTTAGGGCTTAGGGTTAAGGGTTTAGATTTAAGGCCCTTAGCTTTAGGGCTAACGATTTAGGGTTTAGGGCTTAAGCCCTAAGGCTTTGAGTTTAGGGTATAGTCCTTAAGGCATAGGTTCTACAGTTTAGGGTTTTTTATGGTTTAGGATTTAGGACCTAAGGTTTAGGGTATAGAATTTAGGTCCTAAGGTAGGTTTAAAGTATAAGCTTTTTTAGGGTTTAATGTTTAGGGTTTTTCGGTTTAGTTTTTTTTGGGGTTTAGGGAATTTGATTCTTTAGGCTTATGGAGTTTTAAGGTTATTTTTTGGGAGTTTCTATGTTTTTAATGTTTAGGGATTTTTTTTTTATGGTTCTTAAGGTTTAGGTTTTCTTAAGTTTTTTTTGGGTTTAGGTTTCTTAAGACTTAGGGTTTAGGGTTTGTATTTTATTCTCTAAGGTTTAGGGTTTACAATTTAGGGTTTAGGGCTTAAGCCCTAAGGTTTAGGGTTTACAATTTAGGGTTTAGGGCTTAAGCCCTAAGGTTTAGGGTTTAGGTTATAGTCTATAAGGTTTAGGCCCTAAGGTTTAGAGTTTAGGATTTAGGCCCTAATGTTTAGGATATAGAGTTTAGGTCCTACGGTTTAGGGTTTAGGATTTATAGGATTTTTTAAGTGTTTTTTTTAGGGTTTTAGTTCTTTAGATTCATTAGGTTTAAGGGGTTTTTTAGGTTTAGAAGTTTTTGGTTTTTTGTAGGGATGTAGGTTTTATTTGGGTTTTTAGGTTATTTTAGGGCTTAGGGTTTAGGGTTTAGATAATAGTCTCTATGATTAAGGTTTAGGGATTATGATTTAGGGTTTAAGATTTAAGATACAATGTTTAGGGTAAAGGGTATAGTCCTAAAGGTTTAGGGTTTTTTAGGGTTTAGGATTTAGGCCCTAAGGTTTAGGTTATAATGTTTAGGTCCTAGAATTTAGGGTGTAGGATTTTTTATAGTTTCAAGTTTAGGGTTTTTAAAGTTTAGGTTTTTTTAATGGTTTAGGGCTTTGGGTTCTTTAGGTTTAGATGTTTTTATGGTTTTCAGTATGCTTCCTTTAGGTTTAGAGTTTTTATGGTGGTTTTAGTATTTTTGTTAGATTTTTAGGGTTAAGTCTTCTTGGGGTTTTCTAGGGTTTCTTAAGGTTTAGAGTTTAGGGATTGGATTTTAGGCTCTGTGGCTTAATTTTTACAATTTAGGGTTTAGGGTTTAGGGTTTAATCTCTAAAAGTTAGAATTTAGGTTGAGGGTTTAAGCCCTCAAGTATAGGGTTTAAGGTTTAGGGTATAGTCATTGAAGTTAAGTGTTTATTAGGATTTTTTTTAGGGTTTTTAGTTTAGGGTTTTATAAGTTTAGGTGTTTTTTAGGGTTTAGGGTTGAGTTCTTTGGGTTCCTTAAGCTTAAGGGTTTTTAGGGTTTATTATGTTCTTTTTAGGGTTTTTTAGGTTTAAGATTTTATTGAGGGTTTTAGGGGTTTAGGGTTTCATAGGGGCTTTTAGGTTTTTTTAATGTTTAGTATTTTTTAGGGATTAGGGTTTAGATTTTAGGCCCTATGGTTAAGGTTTAGGCCTGAAGGTTTAGAGTTTATGATTTAGGGTTAAAGGTTTAAGCCCTAAGGTTTAGGTATTAGTGTACTGTCCTGAAGGTTTAGACCCAACGATTTAGTGTTTTTTAGATTAAGATTGTTTTTAGGGTTTAGGGTTTTGTTCTTTTGGTTTCTTAGGTTCAAGGGTTTTTTAGGTCTTATTTATGTTGTTTTTAGGGTTTTTTAGGTTTAGGATTTTGTTGGGGATTTTAGGCGTTTAGGGTTTCTTAGGGAATTTTAGGGGTTTAGGTTTCTTAGGGGCTTTTAGGTTTTTTTAGGATTTAGGGTTTCTTAGGGATTAGGGTTTAGGGTTTAGATTTAAGGCCCTATGGTTGAGGTTTAGGCCCTAACGTTTAGGGTTTACAATTTAGGGTTTCAGGTTTAAGCCCCAAGATTTAGTGTTAAGGGTATAGTCCTAAAGGTTTTGGCCCTACGCATTAGGGGTTTTTTAGGGTTTAGGATATAGGCCCTAAGATTTAGAGGTCCTATAATTTAGGGTTTAGGATTTTTTTATAGTTTCAAGTTTAGGGTGTTTTAGGTTTAGTTTTTTTTAGGGTTTAGGGTTTTGTGTTCTTTAAATTTAGATGTTTGTAAGGTTTTTTGTAGGTCAAGCATTATTACAGGGGGGTTTTAGGGATTTTTTAGATTTTTAGGGTTTAGGGTTTCTTGGAGTTTTCTAGGGTTTCATAATGTTTATGATTTTTTAGTGCTTAGGGTTTAGGGTTTGGATTTTAGGCCCTAAGGTTTAGTGTTTACAAATTAGGGTTTATCGTTTAATTTATAAAAGTTAGGATTTAGGGTTTAAGGTTTACAATTTAGGGTTTAGTGTTCAAGCCGTAAAGTTTAGGGTTTAGGGCTTAGGTTATAGTCTTTAAGGTTTAGGCCTTCTAGTTTAGGGGTTTTTAGGGTTTAGGTCCTAAGGTTTTTAGGGATTAGGTCTTGTGGTTTAGGGATTAAAGATTAGGGTTTAGTGTTTTTACTGTTTTTAAGGGGTCTTAGAGGTTTTCTAGGGTTTTTTAGGTTTGGGGTGTTTTTTTAGGGTTATGGGCTTTAGGGATTTGGGTTCTTTAGGTTTTGGGTTTTTTTAAAGTTATCTTTAGGGTTGCATTAGGATTTTTTAGATTTAGGAGTTTTTTGGATTCAATTAATGGTTTTAGGGTTTTCTACGTTTCGGTTTTTTTTTGGGTTTAGGATTTAGGGCTTTGAGTTCTTTAGGTTTAGAGGTTTTTATGGTTTTCTTTACGGCAATTTTTGGGTTTTATTAGGTTTAGGGTATTTTTGTGTTTTATAATGTTTAGGGTTTCTTAGGGGTTTTTTGGGTTTTAAGGGTTTTTTTAGGGTTTAGGATTTAGACCCTAAGTTTTAAGGTTTAGTATTTTAGCCCTAACATTTAGGGTATTGAGTTTAGGTCCTACGGTTTAGGGTTTAGAAATTTCTAGGGTCTTTTAAGGGTTTAAAGTTTAGGTGTTTTTTAGAATTTGAGGATTAGAGTTTTCTTTGGGTTAGGGTTTATTTTTTAGGGTTAGGGAATTGGTTTCTTTAGGTTTAGGGGTTTTTATGATTTCTTAAAGGTGTTTTAAGGGGTTTTTGGTTTAGGTTTATTTTGGGTTTCTTAGGGGTTTTTTCTTAGTGTTTTTTTAAGGGTTTAGGGTTTAGAGTATAGTCTTTAAGGTTTAGTCCCTATGGTTTAGAGTTTTATAGGGTTTAGGATTTAGGCCCTAAGGTTTAGGGTATAGAGTTTATGTCCTACAGTTTTATGTTTAGGAATTTCTAGTGTTTTTAAGGTTTTTTTTTAGGGTTTTAGGGTTTAAGGTTTAGGGTTTTTCTTGGGCTTTAGGGTTTATTTTTTAGGGTTTCGGTCTTTGGATTCTTTAGGTTTAGGGTTTTTTAAGATTTTCTTAATGGTGTTTTTAGGGTTTTTAGGGTAAAGGGTTTTCTAGGGTTATTTAAGATTTTCTTAATGGTGTTTTTAGAGTTTTTAGGGTTAGGGTTTTTAGGGTAAAGGGTTTTCTAGGATTTTAGTGGTTTTTTTAAGATTTAGTATTTCCTAAGGTTTTTTTAGGGTTTAGGGTTTTCTAGGATTTTTTGGGGTTTAGGGTTTCTTATGGTATTTTTGGGTTTAGGGATTCATTGGGCTTTCTTAGGGTTTAGGATTAAAAGCTTTAGGGTTTCATAAGGTTCAGGGATTCTTTAAGATTTTAAAGGTTTTGTGTTTCCTAGGAATTTTTAGGGTTAGGTTTCTTAGGGTGTCGAGTATCTTAGGGCTTCGGGTTAAGGGTTTATATTTTAGGCCCTGAGGTTTAGGGCTAATGATTTAGGGTTTAGGACTTGAGCCCTAAGGTTTAAAGTTTAGGGTGTAGTCCATAAGGTTTAGGCCCTAGAGTTTAGCGTTTTTTATGGTGTAGGATTTAGTCTCTAAGGTTTAGGGTATAGAGTTTAGGTCCTAAGTCTTAGAGTTTAAAGTTTAGGCTTTTTTAGGGTTTAACGTTTAGGGTTTTTTTTGATTTTTTTTTAGGGTTTAGGGCATTTGATTCTTTAGGTTTATGGGATTTTAAGGTTATTTAAAGGGAGTTTTTAAGGTTTTTTATGTTTAGGGATTTTTATGATCTTTAAAGTTTTTTTAGGGTTTAGGTTTTCTTAAGGGTTTTTTGGGTTTAGGGTTGCTTAGAGTTTATTAGCATTTAGATTTTTTTAAGGCTTAGGGTTTAGGGTTTGTATTTTAAGCCCTAAGGTTTAGGGTTTACGATTTAAGGATTAGGGTTTAGGGTTTAGGGTATAATTTTGAAGGTTTAAGCCCTAAGGTTTTAATTTTAGGATTTAGGCCCAAGGTTTATGGTATGGATTTTAGGTCCTACGGTTTAGGGTTTTTATGGTTTTTTAGGGTTTTAGTTTTGGATTTTTTAGGTTTACGTTTTTATTGGGTTTAGGGTTAAGTTCTTTGGATTCATTAGGTATAAGGGATTTTTAGGTTTAGGATTTTTTGGCGTTTTTAGGAGTTTAAGGTTTCTTAGGGTTTTAGGCTTTTCTAGGGTTTAAGGTTTCTTAGGTATTAGGGTTTAGGGTTTAGATTTTAGTCCCTATAATTGATGTTTAGGCCCAAGGTTTAGGGTTTAGATTTTAGTCCCTATAATTGATGTTTAGGCCCAAGGTTTAGGGTTTACGTTTTAGGGTTTAAGGTTTAAGCTCTAAGGTTTAGGGTTAAGGGTATAATCCTAAAGGTTTTGGCCCTATAATTTTGGTTTTTTTTAGGGTTTAGGATTTAGGCCCTAAGGTTTTGGGTATAAAGTTTCGATCCTAGAATTTAGGGTTTAGAATTTTTCATAGTTTCAAGTTAGGGTTTTTTAGGTTTAGGTTTTTTTCAGGTTTAGGGCTTTGGGTTCTTTATGTTTAGATGTTTTTAAAGTGTTCTGTAGGTTTTTTTTTAGGTCTAGGGTTATTGGGGGGGGGGGGTTTAAAAAAATAATATTTAGGGTTTAGGGCTTCTTGGGGTTTTGTAGTGTTTCTTAAGGTTTAGGATATCTTAGGGTTTAGGGTTTGGATTTTAGGCCCTATGGTTTAATGGTTACGATTTAGGGTTGAGGGTTTGATCTCTAAAAGTTTTTATTTTATTTTTATTTATTTATTTTAACGACCCTTGAGGGGGTCAGGGGCTTAGCAACACCCCCAGGCCTTAGCATAAGATAAAACAAAATCAGTACAAGGAGGGGGACATAAACCAAACCTCCAATCCTATGGTGGTTCTTCAGTCGACCTTCCTTAGAAAGGATAGCCAACTCATCCCCATGCTATAGAATGAAACCTAGAAGCTAAGCACCTAAAAGAGAGGACTCCTCTCAATACAAAGATTCTAGGAAACTTAAAAAAGGGAGACTCTCCCCTTACAATCAACAAAAAGATATAATCTATGCCTGTTCAAAAGAGCTATAATTGTGGAATCATAGCTAGATTCAAAAGGTAACAACTCTTCTCAAGGAGGTTCTTTGATCTTCTTAATCTTCCTTCTTCTGAAATTTGCCATTTCAAGCATCTCTAAAAGTTAGAATTTAGGGTTTAGGGTTTAAGCCCTCAAGTGTAGGGTTTAGGGTTTAGGGTAAAATCATTAAGGTTTAGGCCTTACGGTTGAGGGTTTTTTAGGTTTTAGGATTTAGGTCCTAAGGTTTAGGGTATAGAGTTTAGGTCTTGTGGTTTAGGGTTTAAAGATTAGGGTGTAGCATTTTTTTTTGTGGTTTTAAAGGGGTTTTTAGTGTTTAAACTTTAGGCTTTTGAAGGTTTAGGGTTTAGAGCTTTGGGTTCTTTAGTTTTGAGGCTTTTTATGTTTTCTAGGGAGATTTTAGGTGTTTTTTTAGGGTTTAGGGTATAATCTTTAAGGCTTAGTCCTTGTAGTTTAGGGTTTTTTAAGGTTTAGGATTTAGTCTCTAAGGTTTAGGGTATAGAGTTTCGGTCCTAGAATTTAAGGTTTAACATTTTTTTTTATAGTTTTCTAGGGTTTATTAAGGTTTAGGACATCTTAAGAATTTTGTAATAGTTTTAAGTTTTTTAGGTTTGAATTTTTCTTAGGGTTATGGGGCTTTAGGGATTTGGGTTCTTTAGGTTTAGGGGTTTCTGAAAGTTTTCTTTAGGGTTATATTTGGGCTTTTTAGATTTAAGAGTTTTTTGGGTTTTCTTAATGGTTTTAAGGTATTTTTAGGGGGGGGTTTTGTAAGATTTTTAGGGGGTTTTTTTTATGGTTTTTTATGTTTTGGTTTTTTTTTTAGGGTTTAGGGTTTA
>JAJONZ010028246.1:0-17182 GCA_029582445.1 Solanum paucissectum | reverse complement strand
ATCTACACATTAATATCACATTATTAGCTCATAATCAATAGACCCACTTTAGACCCAAAATTAGGATTCCAAGATATGCAAGGGTTCATGGAGTTTTTTTTATCTTAAAACCATCAATATTAACATAAATCATCATTTGAAATACTTTCATGCAAGAACCCAAGCTTAGAATTGAAATTGGGATTTTTAGTGTTTTTGAAATACATTGAAATCACTTTGATTTGGCTCTTTGATTGAAAGGAGAATCAAAGATAAAATCCCCATACCTTTGTGATTAATTTCCTTGGGAATTGAAGGAGAAATCAGTAGGAACCCATCCCCTAGCTTGAAGCTTCAACAATGTCTTCCATGGAGTTCTAGAGAGAGAAATTATTTGAGAGGGAAGGGTCAATTTGAAGAATGGGGTCTAATTCTACGTTTTGGGGTTTTAACCAACTTAAAATACCCTAAAATAGGTAGAATAACCGTTTATAATAATTCCCCAAAGTACCCAAACTACCCGTCACTTAGTTGGACCTTTTTAAACAAGTCAAACTTGAGTTTTATTTTTGCAGATTTCGTGTGGGAAACAAGTCCGCGACGAGGAGGTATTCCCACAAGTTTTTGAAATTAAATTTTGAGACAGAAGAGTCTGTGAAACGTCCGCAATGCGGACCAAACAATTGGTCTATGGTGGAGCTAGTCCGCGACGCGGACATGCTCCCTCCATGCACATTTTCAAGCTGCCTTGGCAGCTTGTTTGGCCAAGGGTTGGGGTCCTTTTTGGGGACCCTTAGGGTGGTCCCGGGGAGTCGTACCTACACGTTTTGACCCTAAAAACATTTATTAAGACACTAGGGTAACCTTCACTGATTTTAGACTCCAAACAACACATAAAAACATGCAAGATACACTAGAACACACTAGCACCCAAACGACTAGTTTTCGAACGTCTTGAACGTCTCTTTGACGTTTGACTTCAAACTAAACTAAATTGACCTATAAACTCAGTTTCAAACATTTATACAAGTTTATCAACTACTAACACGCATGTGAAGCTCTAATTATCCTATTTCATTTTGAGGGGTGTTACATCATGTGTGCCATATCCTAATCCCTTTCCTCTTCTCTCTTCCTTTGTTCAGCTAAAAGTTCGTAAGTATACCCAAGATCTCTTACTTCTACATCCCTGGTGTACCATGCCCTGCTATTCTTTGACATTTCATCCATCAGTTGCATACTTTCTGAAAATGGTTTCTTCATAAATGATCCTCCACACACTGCATCAACATCAAGTTTAGTGACATAGTTCAAAGATCTATAGAAAGCCTATTTTAAATGCCTCTCAGCGAGACCATGGTTCGGGCACTTTTTCAGCTTTTGGATGAATCTCCACCAAGTGTCATGCATTGCTTCTCCCGGTAGCTGCTTATGGGCACTGATCTCGTCTTTCAACTGCAGCTTCTTTGATTCAGAAAGAATTGCTCTATAAAAGCCTCCTTCAACTCAGTCCTAGTCCTAATTGAGTCAACCTACATCTCATTCAACCAGTTGATTGGAGACCTCTCCAGTAAGAGACAAAGGAAACAACCTCAATCTCATCGTTGTTTGGCTTACTCCAGGAATCTCTTGCGATTTTCAAATCGCTACAAAGTTCATCAAATGCTGGTTAGCATCATCACCTGCTGCACCCCTGAACATACCTTTCAATTCAGCAGTTGAATCATAGTGCTGGTGATTGTGAACGTAATACTTGGAGGTAGTGCAGGTAACACTATCACTCCAGTGGCTCTAGCTCCATCCAAATTTAAGTCATCCTCCTCATACATCATGTGAGTTAGATGTTGTGCTCTACCCCTTGGAGCTATTGGTTGGATGTGTGGAGGAATGATTCCATCCATTGCTATGTTCTCGTTCACTGCCCTACATTAATTGTTCACAACATTCGGCTAAACTGGTCTTGCAACGGTTTTACCTTCCAATCCAGATCTCAGTCTTTGTGCCTCAAGTTCTTCTGCGTTCACCATTTTTCGAATTGTCTTCCTGAGTTCTGGGTCATATGGGACTAATGGGGTTCCTTACTTCTGGTATTTGGCATACACAACACATGAAAGAGACACGGACAAAGAACAAGACATAAACTTATGAAATCTAACTACACTTAGAATAAAAGCTAGTAAAACATTTCTAAAATGAAATTCCCTGGCAGAGGCACTAAAATAAATTTGATACGTCCAAACTTACGCCTAAATTAAGAGATATAAATGGTCGAAGTCAATTTATAAAACTCAACGTGAGTTGAGGTCGATCCCACAGAGAATTTCTTTACATAAATGATTTCACTGTCGCGTTTTACTCTAATTTTGTTATTATTTCCTAAATAAGCAATTGCGGAAAGTAAAATTGGGTTTCGCGTTAACGCTTTAATAACCAAAGTTGCAACTAAAGTCTAATTCAACAAGTAACAAAATATCAGTTTCAAAGTTGTTTCAATAATAAACTGAAACTAGGATTTTGTTCCCCATAACGTTGCATCTAACATTCTTCCGTAATTGAGGTTCAGGCAACTTACATCTACAAATTACATGCGAGTTAACTATATCTGACACTTTTCAGTGTACTCAGATAATCTTCACTCAAGTCCTCTCGGTCCTAGAGTATTACACGATTTACCCTCACCTACAATGGTGTTAAGGTTCTTTTCTCTCAAACTCGAACTTTGACTCCATTTAGTTAGATTAGTTTAGTTTTTTCCTAACTTTCATTTTTATCTCAAACAAATGTCAGATACAGGCTTAACCTAATGCGTGTACTCATCAGGATATATGAATAACGCAAACTAAACTACAATTTGTAACCACAAATTGCCTTTCACTCGTTTTACAAAATCACACTTAGAATTTTGTCATGGATCCCACAACCCCAGATTGTGGTATTAGGCCACTCATGATTTCACGTAAATGTTCAGAATTATAGAATGAAAATATGTTAGAAAGTACTTACGAGAATAAGAAATCAACAACCACAACGATAATTCAAGAATCCGAAATCAAAATCAAACTTAATTCCAAATCCAAAGTCGAAACCAAAAGCTATGAAATAATGTCCACTCGTTCGTCGTTCAATCAATGATAAGATAAAACAACAAAAATCGACCTAATTAATTCAAAAATAGTGTTTTAAAAAGAATCCTACTCGAAGTAGGACTGAAACATCGAACATTTCACGAACAGTTCTACGACCCTTCAAGGGCTTCACGGTCCGTGAAGCCCTTCGTGGTCCGTTAAGCCCTTCGTGGTCTTCACTTTGATTTTCCTAACTTGGGTCGTCCATGCTTGCACACTTGAAATTGCACCATGGACAACACCACAGACCATTAAAGAGGCCACGGTCCGTCTGAGTGTTTGTGGTTTTCACTTGGAACTCCGAAAGTCTGGGTCTTCAATGGCACCATACTGGAACTTGCACCACGGACCAGGGTACTGACCACGGTCCGTAAAGGTGCCCGTGGTCTTCACTTGGTCACTTCCCATTTAAGCTTCTCCTTGCCAATCCATTGGTTCGCCTTCACGACTTGGACTGTTGTAAGGACCACGGTCCATGAGGTTGGATGTGATCTTTACTTGGTTCAATCCACTCTTAACTCTTCCAAGGCCTCCACACTGGTTCACCTTCACTACAGGCACCGCATATCGTGACAAGGACCACGACCCGTCTAGGTGCTCGTGGTCTTCAGTTGATCATCTTTTGCCTTTTTCTTTCAGTTTTCCACACAAACAAGAATTTGTCTACACAATCAACAAACACATCAAAGCATACAAAATATACACTTAATTCTCGTATTAATCCTTAGTTTTCAAGCATCAAATTGCGCCAAGATTTCGCAGTAGATCAATTCCTCCATAAGAATCTCAAGGATGCAACTTCCTTATTTCTTAACTTGCCGGTCCAAAATCTCAATCAGGACGTCTTCATAAGAAAGACACTCTTTTATACCAAGACTCTCCAATGACACAACGGATGTTGGATCACAAACGCATTTCTTCAACAAGGAGAAACGAAAAATTGGATGTATAGACGCCAAGTCATTAGGTGATTGGAGTTCATAAGCAACTTTACCAATACACCTTAAAATCTGATATGGGCCCACATAACAGGGACTCAGCTTCCCTCTCATTTCGAACCTCTTCAGACCCTCCCTGGGTGAAATTTCCAAGTAGACCCAATCATCAACATCAAATTCTAGATCTCTCCTTCTAATATCGGCATAGGACTTTTGTCGACTTTGAGCTATTTTCAACCTTTCTCTAATAAGCTAAACTTTCTCTATAGCCTCATGTACCAACTTGGGACCTATTAGAACCTCACCAACTTAAAACCAACCTATATGAGATATGCATCTCTTACCATAAAGTGCCTCAAATGGAACCATACCAATGCTTGAATGATAGCTATTATTGTATGCAAACTCAATCAAAGGCAAATGATCATCCCAATTTTCTTAGAAGTCAATCACACAAGCTCTCAACATATCTTCCAAAGTTTGGATAGTATGCTCTGCTAGCACATCGGTTTGAGGGGGAAAGGTTGTACTAAGCTTAACACAAGTACCAAGGCCCTTTTTGAAAGGCTTCCAAAATTGAGAAGTAAATTGGGTACCGTAATCAGAGATAATGGATAAGGGAAGTCCATGCAACCTAACCATTTCCCTAAAGTACAACTTGGCATAGTGCTCCACTGAATAAGACACCTTAACGGGAATGAAATGAGCCAATTTCATCATTCGATCCACAATTACCCAAATCGGTAATATTGTCGCATGGTGCAAAGTAAACCAATAATAAAGTTCATATTCAAATCTTCCCACTAACAAGTAGGAATAATAATATCTTGGGACAAGCCTCCTGACTTTTAATACTCAACTTGTACTTATTGACAATTTGGACACTTGGCCACAAATTCGGTAATATCCTTTTTCATCCAATTCCACCAATAGACCTCTTTCAAGTCACGATATAGATTTGTAGTTCCCGGGTGAATGGAATATTGAGAACTATCGGCTTCTGATAAAATCTGATCTGCAACTCATCAACATCAAGAACACGCAACCAACCTTGATGTCAAAGCATACCATCTCCCCCTGAGAAGAAAGCCTCAATGAACTTTTTAAGCACTGCTTCTTTCAATTCCAAAAAAAATTGATTAAGACCTTGCTTCGCTTTCACATCTGACACAAATGATGATTATGAACCATTATGTACCATAACACCGCCTTTGGTGGAGTCAACCAACCAAACATCCAATCTGGAAAATCTATAAACATCTCAAACCAACTCCTTTTTATCATCATCAATATGTGCAAAACTGTCCATTGATAATCGACAAAGAGCATCTGCCACAACATTCACCTTGTTGGGTTGATAGAGGAAACTCATGTCATAATCCTTTAGTAACTCAAGCCACCGCCTTTGGCGAAGATTTAGATCCTTTTGCTTGAACACATATTGGAAACTTTTGTGGTTGGTAAACACAGCAACATGAAAACCATATAAGTAATGCCTCCAAATCTTTAAGGCAAAAAGTATCGTGGGTAGAACAATTATTTTCCTGAATCTTAAGTTACCGTGAATCATAAGCAATAACCTTCCCATTTTGCATAAGAAAACACCCTAGACCAACCCTTGAAGCATCATAATACCACAAACTCAGTGGATCCTTCTGTTAAAGTCAACACTGGAGCAGAGTTAAGTCTATTTTCCATCTCTTGGAAACTCTTCTCACATGATTCGGACCATAAAAACTTAACCTTTTTTTGGGTTAATGCCGTTAATGGAGAGAAAATCAAAGAAAACACTTCCACAAACATTTTATAGTAACCAGCCAAACCTAAGAAACTTCAAATATCTAAAGGGGATAGAGGTCTAGGAAAACTCTTCACCGCATTTGTTTTCTTAGGATCTGCCACAATACCCTTACGGGAAACAATGTGACTAAGAAAAATGACAGATCTCAACCAAAACTCACATTTACTAAACTTTGCAAAGAGTTGTTGGTCCTTGAGGACTTGCAACACAATCCTCAAATGATCGGTATGCTCATCCTCACTACTTAAGTAAATCAATATATCATCAATCGACACAATCACAAAAATGTTTATGTACTTTTAAAACACTCTATTAATCAAATCCATAAATGTGGCCGGAGCATTAGGCAAACCAAACGACATTACCAAAAATCTATAAGGACCATGTAGGGTTTGAAAAGTCATCTTTGAAATGTCATCTTCATTTACCCTCAATTGGTGATAACCCGGCCAGAGGTGAATCATAGATAAGTAACTCTCTCTTTGGAGTTGTTCAAACAAGTAATCTATTCTTGGAAGAGGATACCTATTATTAATGGTAACCTTTTATAATTGACTCTAGTCAATACACATGTGAAGTCAACCATCATTCTTTTGAACAAACAAAATTGGAGCACCCCAAGGAGAGATACTTTGTCGGATGAAACCCTTATTGAACAAATCATTCAATTGCTCTTTTAATTACATGAATTCTGTCATAGCCATACGATAAAGAGGGATAAAGATGGCTGCATATCAGGGAAAAGGTCAATAACAAAATCTATTTCCCTTTCGGGAGGAACAATAGGTAAATTATGAGGAAATACTTCCACAAACTCAATAACAACGGGGACTGACTCAAGAGTAGGCATTTCAAAATGTGTATCCCTAACCCGAACAAGATGATATATGCAATCCTTAGAAATCATCATTCTATCTTTCAAACAAGAAACAAATTGACTTTTAGGCATCAAATTTCCCCCTTTCCACTCTAGGACGGGCTCACTAGGAAACTAAAACTTGACCACTCAGGTCCGACAATCAATGGAAGCGTAACAAGAATGGAGCCAATCCATACCAAGAATAACATCAAAATCTACCATATCAAGCTCTACAAGATCAACATAAGTGACTCTATGGGATAAGGAGATGACATAACTTCTATAGACTCTCTTAGACACTAGCGATTCACCAATAGGAGTAGATAGGGAAAAAATTGTCTATCAACACATCTGGAAGGACATCAAACCTCATAGCCACAAAGGGTGTCACAAAATATAAGGTAGCACCAGGATCAAGAAAATACTTTCAGCATATCGGTAACCACACTTGGGGGGGGGGATCTTTTGCTCATTACGAGTTTCAAGTGCATATAATCGATTTTTCTTTTGAGAACTTATGTAACATATCTGATTTGAAAAGATGGAAAATCGCAGGTTTCTGGAATCTGGTGCCAGTATCTACGGAGCTACCAACGACCTGTAGTCTGACACACGGTCCATATGTAAACCCGTTGGCAAATCCAAAATTTTAAAAATGTCAAAGTTTTAGTACTTTCATATGGTTCACCAAGATGGACCATCATAAAATGTATGGGTCGTAAGAAGGTCTCGTAGGTGAGTCCCAGACATAGAAAAAATTTAAGATCAAAAGTTGGGACCCACGGTTGTGATGTTGGTCCATAGGTGGACCCACGAACCGTACATGAGTGTCCTATCATTTGAGGTCTAAGAAGGTGGTCTCTGATCCCACCCAAGACCAACCAAGACGGTCCGTGGTGTGACCAAGGGACTGTAGGTCAGGGCGTTGGTGATGGTCGGCAGTTATTTTGAAAGAAGTTTTTGGGTCTTTTCCTAATTATTCTAACTCAATACTATGTCATTTTACCTTTTAATATAGACCATATATAAACATTTTTACCCCCAAATTTTCCCAATGGAACTCATTCTTCTAAATTTCCAAAGTTGATCAAAGTTCTTCCCCAAATATTTCTCTCTCTAAAACCTTGTAAAAGAAGGACTAGGGTTTCAAGGTCAAGTCTCCAAATTCACCATTGATTGTAAGCTCTTGGCCTCAAAGTATGATAATATTCACCTATGGAGTCATTTCCTCTATAAGGTTCCTAAATTCACCAATTTGTAAGGTAGAATCTCCAGTGGAAGTTAGGATATTTACATAATGTCATGGGTTCTTTTCAATTATGATCTAATTTATTGGTTTATGTGTTTCTATGCATGAATTGAAGTAACTACATATTTCCAAGTTGAATCCCTATGAACCCATGTGAAATCCATGTTTTCTAGATTTGATCAAATGATGAAGCTTTTGACTCAAGAAAGATGAGTTTATAAAGATATGCATGTTCGTTATGAAATTGATATAAATGTTTTCAAGATGCTTTGAGAGTGAAGTATCTATGTGATTATTGTTGTGAAAGAATTTTCTCACATAAAGGGTTCATAAGGTGGAAATGTTTTCTCACCTAAGATGAATTAGGTTAAGAAGTTATTCTAATGATAAGGCAACCGGTAATTACCCATGTCCTTTAATGATAAGACAAGTGGTTAATACCCATGTCTAAAGAATGTTAAGATAAGTTAAGACTAATGAATATTCTGTGGATTTATGTTTAGCACTGGGTGGACAAGTGGTGATTACCCATGTCTCATAAACTATGTGCCACCATAGGTTTGTCTAGATAGACATTAGCTAGTGGATCCACGTAAGCTAGAAGTTCATAGTTCTTACCTTGGCAAGTAAGGACACCTGACACTGGATTCCATGTTATAGCTCACATGGTTTGTATGTCGGTTAAAGGTAAATCTCCAACAAAATGAACCAAGGTTACTTCAAGAAGTATCTCACATGTGTTTTGAAGAAGTTAGCTTGGATCTACCACGTTTTATGATTTATGTTTTCTAACTCTTTTATCTCATGGTTTAGCTAGGTCATTGTATGTCATGAAAAGTCTTTTTAGCCTGATTTCATACTTTTATGCATCGCTATTATACTTGGACATTCTTTGTACTAACGCATATTCTTGCCTACATTCTTTCACTAATTAGGATCCAACCCTCTTGATTCGAATCTCTGTGGCTAGGGATCACTTTAGGTGATTTAATATTGGTGAGTCCTCATGTTCCTAGGACCAAACCTTGATTACTTATCATCTTTACTTTTCAGTATTGTATGTGATGCACGGGTTATGTCCCCATCACTCTTGATGTACTAGATGGCTTTGAGGCTATGTTAGACTTCCGCTACATTTTATCAACTCTTATATTTTAAAATTGTCTTTTAAAATCTCTTGATTTTCTATTATCTTGTATGATGTATGTTAAGTTGCTTGTGTAGGGACTCTTGGGGTCCTATACACCATGTTACGCGTAGGGTATACTTTAGGTCATGACAATTTGGAGCTGAACCACTAGACGAATCTTGCCTTCCATCTTTTACCTTATCAAGTCTAGATGGTCAATCTCAAGCGGTGACCACTCTTGCCACAACCAAAGAAATTATTTGTGCCCATCAAGCATTTTCCCGAATGACTCGTACGACACTTTTGGCATGCGGGAGCCGAAAAACCATTTCCACCACCATTCCCTCTTTGAGGCTTAGGGAGGAAATAGATTAAGGTATTGGGTTTCTAAGAATTGGCATTAGATAAGACCGAAATGAGATTCTAGGTGTAGATGTTTTAAGGTCGAAAGATGATTTGTGTCACTGAAGATTACTTAGCCTATTCATGTATGCACATCATTATAGAGCAACACATTACTCTTATATGACATTGATTTCCAATCCCCGCACCCCTAGATTGTTGGATAACACTTGATTTCATCAAATTTTATTTTAATTGCGATAACTGACAACAAAACTTTACATTAAGTTGGTGGTACCATCCACCCAATAGTTCTTAGTACTCCAAATGAGCTGATTTAAATTCCAAATCTCTCGATAAAGAATTCTCTATGATGCACCGCTCCTTGTGGGATTCGACCCTGATGCATTGTTGGGTTCTTAATGACTACAATCACTCACATTTTTAATTATTTTTGAAGGGTGATTTGAGTGTTATAAAAAATGATGCCACTGTCGGGGAGCATTAGTTGAGAGTTCTAATTGAGAAATTGAATTTTAATTTGGTTTATTTGTAGTAGAGTTGTTGTTTTGTGTTGTTGAATGATTTGCAGGTTGACAAGATGAGTGACCATGGGAGTGACAATGATAGTCACTATGGTAAAAATTATAATATGGGTGACCTAAATGAGATGCCCATTAATGTCATTCAAAGCGCGGGAGCAATCCGAATACCTTCTCCAATCAGGAGGAGGGTGTTTCACATCACCGACACTATGATCCAACTGCTTTAGATAAAAATAATTTTTTGGGGCCTATCTCATGAGGATCCCCATAAGAATCTTTGAAATTTTAAGGAGGTGTGTGAACCCTTTGTGTTCAAGAATATCTCCTTAGAATCCACAACATTGAGACTATTCGTTCTCTATAACGGGAGAGGCTACAAGGTGATTGACAGAGTTACCAACTAATTCTATTACTTCATGGGATGATCTAGCGAAGGCGTTATTGGAATAATTCTTTTCAGCCTCAAAGATGGTTAAACTTCATCTCAAAATTTAGAAGTTCAAAAGTCTTGGAGGTGAGTCCTTGCATGAAACATAATTGATGTTCAAAAATTTAATCTTGCAATGTCCAACGCATGACATTCCGGACAATTTGTTGCTACAATACTTTAATTGTAGCCTTGGTTCAGTCAATAAAAGTGTGGCTAATCAATTGGTCAATGGTGGATTGATGAGGCAACCTTATGATGTAGTGGCACTACTGTTTGACTATATGCCTAAGGTCAACTTAGCATGGCACACAAGGTAAAATAAACAACCCTTCTACAAGTGGGTTTGATTAAAGGAAAAATTGAAAGGGACCAGGAAAGGGACGAGAATATGGCCAATATGATGACCCAAATCGATTTGTTTTCCAAACATGTAATTGGATCTTGAACAAAGTCAGTAAATGCAGTTGGAAAAAACAATGGGCAGTGCCTGGATGATACCAAATTTAAGTCATTATACAATGAAGAGGTTCAATACTTGGGAAATCAAGTGGGGGGTTCTCACAAAAAATATTAATGTCAAGATCAGAACCAAGGTTGGAACAAGGATAGAGATATTGGTTTGAAAGATTGGAGGAGTGGAAACATGAGAGACAGTGAGGTAAACAAAGATAGTTACGTGCCTCCCCATGATCATCCACACCCAAAATATCCAGTTGGTCTAGAAGAAAGTAGGATGGAAGATATGCTTGTGAGGATGTATAACAAGGTTGAAAGAGTAGTTAAGGTGTTAAATTTGAAAAAATGACTTCTCCACTTTAACCCAAACGGTGACTTCACATTCAGTTTTAATCAAGCAGCTGGAGACCCAACTATGTTAGATTGCCAGTCATCTAAATCCAAGGCAAAAGGGAACTTTCCCTAGTGATACCATACCAAACCCCAAGAATGATTGTTGAAATTTGAGGGTGATATCGTGCCATGACACTAAATAAGGAGCTTCTTGGGAGGCAACCCAAGTCTTTAATTTTGTTTTTACTTGCTTTTGAATAACGTGCATTGTGAGCCCAAGAGGAGAAGAGGTTGAAAGATAGATAAGGCAGATTGGGTCAGGCAATAACCAAAAGGGAGAAAAGGCACTAGGCGAACTGATTCTTGTCCTCCATTTGAGCATGAAAAGATGGAAAATTTCACTTTAAAGATAGGTGATTAGAAATCCAAAGGGCAATTCACTGAAGTGCACAATATGCACTCTATCGGATATGCCGAATAAACCTTTAGGTTTGTTCATTATTCAGGCATATTTGGTGAGCTTAAGCTCTAAATGGTGATACGTGGAACACATTCTGTGATGTTAGTAAGTGCACCAAAGGAGTTCTTCTATAAAAGGGCCCAGGTTCTTTATATTTCCAAAATAAAACCTTTTGAATTTTTTGAGCCTTTTCAATTCCCCTCTCTTACATTGTGCATTGTGAGTGATTTTGTGCCTCCTGCGAGTGTGTTGAAAGTGCTAGGAGTGCATTTGAGTGGATCTCGAGTCAACCCAACCCCATTCCTTGATTTCTGGCTTGTTTTGGCACAAGTTGGTGTTTTGACTTATCACGACCCGAGCCTACACCCTAGACGTGGTCGTCACTTGAGAACCATTGTTGGTCCCCAAGAAAACCCTCATCCTGGCTGACTGCAAGAGGAAAAAAACTTCATGCAATAATAGGCTAAAAACCAAATTAAATTCATTAGACTTAAATACTCAACTTCATAAAGTTTGGAAAGTACTCAATAGCCGTAATTATTATTTGTACACAACTCAAAAGAAGGTAATTAAAGAAAGACTCGTAAAACTATAAATATCTATGAAGCCTCTACTATTAAATAAGGATATGGGGACAAGAACCATGACATCTCAAAACTACTAAACTGAAAGTAAATATGAAGTCCTCCAAAATACAAGAAGGCTCACCCAACAGCTAACTGGAGTGTAGAGTGATCTCAATGAAGCGCCTATTAATAATCCTGAACACCTGTATCTTTATCATAAAAGGATGCAAGTCGAATGAATGTACGAGTATGCAAGGAGAACTAAAAGCATAGATAACTGAATTGCCAATACTAGAAAAGTACTCATTTAAACTCAACTCGTTACAAAAGCAGCAATAAGAGATGCAAAAGTTAATGGTTTATAAATAACAGATGTTAACTCAAGAATGTATATAAGAATACAAGAATACTCTTTACTCTTATTTTGGAAATTCTCAAACCGACAACCATCAGTATGAGCTATGTGATGATACAACGTCTCGGCCACGCTGCCAGAACTTTCTTATACCTTGCTGGGGTATAGAATACCTCAACTAAGTGTATCCACTAAGTTATGCTCGAAGGTACTAAGAATTCATCTAAAAAGTATGATCCTTTACCCATGTTAACATATATGGTTTATGAGGATTTTGAGTTGTCTGAGCGCATCCCTATATCGGTGCTCAATACTACTCCCAATGATATTTATAATCATTATCAAATATATAACACAGACTCTTTCTCTAGTTTGAGATAATTTCTCAAACTATCCTTTTAAAAGAGATAACTGCTCTGAAATATCTCTAAACTCATAAACTCGTTTGGAAATAAAAGTTTCTCCTTTCTCAAAATAATACTCTCTTTCTTCATATAAAAATGATAAATTTGGGAAATACTTAGTTCCCTTATACTCTTTCTCAAACTCCTCTGTACTTCCTCAAAAACTCAATTTAAGACACAATTTGAAAGAACACATACGTGACGAAGAATGGAGGAAAAACGGGCCTGACGATCCTAGCACATTACTAGCGCAAGGCCTCCAAGTACTAGAATCCCTTTGGAGCGCACTGTGGGCATAACGCGCCAATTCTCCTGGTGCCTTAGGGGCACATTGCCCCACCCAAACCCAGAAATCCAATGAATTTTCTTGCTCAATTTCGGGTCCTAACTCATCTAGAATTGATTGGTTAGTTCCAAACTCCCTTTGATTCACAAACCCATTACAAATTCATTGAAATTCCACCAAATTCTATCTAGAAACACAACTCATTCGCAAGACCCTAACCTCAAGAACTCAAAACCTCAATTGTTAAAGAATGGGGTAAAACATATATAAGAACTACTCAAGAATATTTAGATAAACAATTTCATGGATGAATTAATGGAAGAAATACATGATTGGCTTGAAGAAGAACAAGTTTATCACTATGGGAAACCTCACTTACCTGGAAAGAACGATTGTTCTTGGTGAATTTCCTCAACTCTTGAATAAACGCTTGAAAACCCTCTTTTCCTCTTCTTGAAACTTTGCTCTAAAAACCCCTAGTGTTTTGAACGTGAATGTGTATTTTAGAATCTGATTTAACCCTTAATTAAGTCAGGAAAAATGTGTTAAGACCTTTGTCACGACCCAGGAGTACCCCCTAGATGTGACAATGCACATAAAATGCCGAAAGGCTCCATATAAGCCCCTTAACATATCATAACATAAGACATAAGAAATGATGCGGAATTTAAAAACTTTTATCCATACAATCGAAGTCTTTTATAAAATCAAGCGGAAGTCTAACTTGTCTCAATTAGCCATCTAATAAAATCTTTGAATAAAAAATAGGGTCACAACCCTTTCAACATAATCCGAATGTGAAATAATTAGAAAGAAACTACAATTGATGCATAAGTCCTCGAATCTTGAGGACTCACCACAAGCTAGGAAAATAGTTGATCCAAGCTTGAACAAATAGAAGATTGCCTTAAGAACCGGAACCTACACTTTGTGAAAAATGTAGAAAATATGGGTTAGTACAAAAATGCACTAAGTATGATAGCCATGCATAAAAACCTTTAAAATATGCTAAAAAGGACATTTTAGCTGAAAAGCATGCACTTTATCAAGTTTGAGAAATCATCATGCACATTAGTATAAAATCATAAGTCATAAGCATTTTCAACATATAGACCATCATAGCATAATAGAACCATCTCATAAGTAACCCTAAGTTATACTTGTGCAATGCATAGATAAAGATTCCATAATCCCATCTATACTAAGTACCACTTTTAGGTCACCATAATCATACTTACCATTCTTTAATCTCATCTTTAGTTAATACTTATAGACAAGAAAACCTTCACATTTACTAATTCATATCAAGGAAAGAAACTCATAGCAACAATCCACATTAAACATACTTCATTACATTTATCCTTCATGTCAACATACTTAGTAGCCTCATTATAAGCATATTCACTTCATAAATCATTATAACATTAACGAACACAACATAACTACTCTCAAAGTCAACTTGTGTAATGAATGGATGAAGTCCAATACCCCTACCCACACTAAGTAGTCATTCTTGATAAGCCATAGTTCATAATCATTCATTGTGGGGGTAAGCCTTAACCGACATAGACCATGTGAGTAAATCATGGAATCGGTGTTACCCACAACAAAAAGGGTATCCTACTTGCCTAAGGTAATATTTAGCTTAGGTGGATCCACTAGCTATAACCTATGAGGGCACATAGTTTATGGGATAAGGAGATTGCTACTAGATACCCCATCTCAACTCACGTGAGGGCATCCATCTCAAGAGATTGCTACTAGAAACCCCGCCTCCACTCACGTGAGATCTTCTATTTCAAATCAATATCCACTCGGTGCTTAGAATTGTTCCCCATGGAGTACTTAACATTACTTTACTTTAGTTCATTATTGTGATAGAAAAAGATTGTTACTAGATACCCTGCCTCAACTCACGTGAGGGAATCCATCTCATCCCAATATCATTCATAAGATAGATCATAGATTCAATAGGTGAGAATAGCCTTTCAACCTAAGAATCTCCATATTGTGAGAAAACCTTTCACAACATGTCATTATCATTCACAAGTGTATAATTGAGAATAGCCTTTCAATCAATACATCATTATTATCAGAATCATAGAAACTTCATTCATAATTCATTCATAAGTGTGTGTATGTGATAATATCCTTTCAACAACACCACCTTTACATCATAGTCATAATCACCTTCTTCTCAAATATTCATAAAGCATGTACATAGACATCAAGATCATACGAAATTCTCATAATTTGCCCTTCAAGGACCATAAATCATAATTCACCAACACATCTAGAATTACTATATTTGACATGGATGATAACATGATTCAAGTAATCAATTCGTGACATTCATAATTCTATCACATTCTACTTGCATCAATCAATACCCACACTTTAAGATCCAATTTGAGAAAATAGGGTAATTCATGGATTCTTGAGGAATTAAACTTTAAATAATATAAAATCATCAATATCCATAAACAAACATGATTCAATATTTTAAAACGAATTTGAAAAGGAATCCATGAGATTAAAGTCAAACCCTAACTTTTGGATTTTCTAGCTTTGAAATTGGGGTTTTTGAAGGGCTCTATGGGTGAAGGCTACCCATAGATGAAAAGATACCATATCTTATTGAAGATTTACCACAAAATTGAGGAGAAACGCTTGATTCTTCAACCCTAGCTGCACTTTTCTTCTTCTTCTTCTTCTTCCTTGGGATTCTAGAGAGAGTTTATTTGGGGAAAAGTTGGTTATGGATTTTGGGTTTTGGGATTTATGAGGTGTATGGGTTACTTAATGACTTAAAAACTCTTATATAGGTCTGTTAAAACAATACAAAATGATCCCACAACAAACTAACTAAAAAGGAAATTACTTAAAAACCCCTAGCCTTGGCCGACTTGAGGCAGCCTATAGGCCCATCCATGACTCCTACCTACGGGGCATGGACTGACCCACGGCCCGTACTGGTTGGGCGTGGGTTGGGATTCTGTAGCTTCTCATCATGGCCTCATGACCCACGAGCCTCTACCACTAGGCATGGATGGACCTACGCCCGTAGGTCCCATTCGTAGGTCACCTTTTTTGGTTGATTTAGGGTTAGGATTTAAGGTCCTCCTCAAGGGACCTTGGTTGGTTCTTGGGGAGTTGTACCTTGGCGTTTAACCCCCAAAGCCTTCATTGTAAGTACGAGAAGCAAATTTTACGACTCTAACCCTTACGACAAGCTCTAGTTCAGGCTACTAGTTTCCGGGTTGTTACAACAACTAGGAAATGGAAAAGACAAAAATACGCTTTCCTAAAATGAATGGAATGCCTTAAATGGAGACACTTCACTAAGGCTGGCAATTGGACAGGATCGGATCAACAGGACCGGTTTTACCGGAATCGGGACACGTTATCAGATTTATTTACCGGAACCAGATCTTACCAAAATCGGTTTTACCGGAAATTCCCAAAGGTTCAACCCGGTCCCTTAGTTATCGGATAGGAACCGGTTTGGACCGGACCGGAACTGGTTCTTACCGGATCATTGTGTACCGGTATTTTTTTTATTATTATTAACTTTAATTATTATATAATATTATATTATTAAAAAACTTCAATTTAAAACTTTAAACTTTAAAGTTTCAATTGAATTTAAGTTTAAAGTTTAAAGTTTATATTGAAAATTTGAATTTAAAGTTTAAAATTGACTTTAAAGTTTAAAGTTTAAAGTTTATATTGAATTTAAAGTTTAAACCTTAAAATTCAATTTTATATTAAAGTTTAAAGTTTGAACTAATATTAAAATAATTGAAAATTAAATTTGTAAAATGCCGTGGATAGTTGGATTAAATATAAAAGACTATTTTAAAAGAAAATCAAGGCGAATAGCCGTATATTTATTCAAATAAATAAATTGTACAATACAAATATT
>JAJONZ010028245.1:0-13063 GCA_029582445.1 Solanum paucissectum | reverse complement strand
TGAGTCTTTGTGATATCTGATTTAGTACATTTTAAATTAATTATTTCATTATTTAACCATCAATAAATTACATTAAAATTTTAGTGTTTACTTCATAACTTTGTTAACAAGAATGTAATTTTTCTTTAAATATCTAAATATAACACATTTTAAAAGGACCATAATACCCATAAATTATAAATTGTGAATAAATGAAGGACCAAATTTATTAATTTTAAATTTCCCATCGAAAAGAAAAGAGTATTCATTTATTCCATTTTAAAT
This sequence comes from Solanum paucissectum, assembly GCA_029582445.1. NCBI lineage: Eukaryota > Viridiplantae > Streptophyta > Magnoliopsida > Solanales > Solanaceae > Solanum > Solanum paucissectum. Next base: position 12,799 of record JAJONZ010028245.1, on the reverse strand, counting down.
CTATTTTAAAAGTACACCATAAATAATTTTAAAAAATGTTTTGATGCTTGCTCAAAAAGAAAAACATGGAGTAGGCTAGCATGAAGTTATGTTCACACAGTTTGACTGATAATAATGGTGACATTATATGCATCTTTCGAATTGTCGGTTTATAGTAAGAGTTCATCTTCGACTTTACTTCTTTAATTTCCTTTTCATTATTTTTTTTGGTATTTCTTACCCAATATTAATTAGGTTCATTGAATTTCTTTTATACTATTAACATGGCAATAGTACATTGATGGAATTGCTTCAGTCTTAACTAAATATTTCGATTTGAATCTTTGTGTCTAGAAAAAAATCTTGTTTGAAGCATCATTAATGAATGGGTCTTACACTGAGCAATTCAGATTTAATCAAAATTTCAATACAGTTAAACACTAAATGAAAAATAAATAATAAAGAAAATTCCTTTTATACAAAATCTTTCAAATTAATATTTGATAGATCGAATGATTCTTTATGCATACACATAATTTGAAATGAGATTATACATATATAATTCATAGAAATTACGAACATGATTTCAAATCAGTATTTGTTTATGAAATTTGTATAATATTTCAATTTCAAATTAAGATTTTAAATCTAAAAAATCTTCAAAAAGTGGGATTTGAAAATATAAATTGTGGTTTCAATTCTTTTAAATATAAAACTGTAACGACTGGGTTCCGTTGTTATAGAGAAGTCAACGGGGGGAAATTTGGGGCCAAAAAACTTTTTCATAGTATTTGGATTTTCCCAACCTAATCCAGATTTGGACGAAATTGGAGTCTTTAAGGTGTAGGGAAATTTGGTGACAAACGGGAGAGTTAATTATGATTTTGATTACATGAGTAGTTAGATAACTCGTTAAGAAATTCGTATGACTTTACGGAATTAAATTCGGGGGAGTAGAACTCCCGAAATTGATCTTAGTGTGAAGGGTATTTTATGAACGTCATGGGTTAGAGATGTGTTGTGAAATGAGGATTTTGGAATTCTTTAAATAGCTCACTGGTTCGTGCAAGCCACCTTGGCGAGGGTTTTGGCTGCCCTGGCGGGGCCGCTGAAGCGGGATGAGGGTCGTTGTGGCGGGTTCGACGAGACTTAAGGTCATAAATAAACCCCTAAACGACCTCATTATGCACTTTTTTATTTTTAGAGCTAAAGAACGAACCTCAGGCAACTCCTAACAGTTTTTCACCATTCTTGAGGCTAAAGGTAAGCTTTTCATTCCCCGAATCCATTTTTCGATTTGTAGAACGTAATAGAATGGGTAATTAATGATGGGGGACGGTTTTTTATCTAGATTCTATAGTGGAAAAAGCCCTAGTTGGATACTTGAGATCATGGGTATGATCTAGGGTTGTTAGAATTGTTAGTAATCCGGGTAATTAGTGATTGTTTATTGATTCCCGTGTTATTATGATTGTTTGTAGACCAAGAACAAACAGAACGAATCCAGAAAGGGAAGGATCAAGTTTCTTAGAGTTTCAAGCTTATTTCGAGGTAGGTGATGGTTGTGATTCTATGATTGTGTGATGTATGTTTGTTCTTGCTTCATTTTGATACATGTATGTATATGAATGTTGCATTATTGATCACACTTGTTGTAAATGAGATAGATGTATGATGGTTACCATGAAATCATGACTTAATTGTATGATCTTGAAGATATACTTGTGATTGTGATTGTGATTGTGGTGTGTTGAATGGATCGGTTGCCACGTTCCGACATAGCTAACTTGGATCGGTCGCCACGTTCCAGCATAATTATGGGATCGGTTGCCACGTTCGATATAATCATTAGATCGGATACCACGTTTTGGTATGCTACCTATTTGGGTTTGAGTTCCATGAGAGGACCAATGACTTGTCAAAATTGTATATTTTGAGGAATGTGAAGTTGTTCGTTGTTCGTAAATGTTGATGATATTGTATATGTTTGATATATGCATGTGATTATAATGTTGTATTGACTTACTTATGTTACACTTAGTTGGATAGTAGTGTGATCCTACCAGTACACTGTGGTTGTGTACTGATACTACACTTGCTCTTATTTTATTGAGTACAGGGCATCTTTCGGCGGCTATTGACAGACCTCGCTTAGAAGATCAGTGATTGTTCGAATTCAAGGGTGAGCCAATTCTTTTGGGTTGCCATGAGTTCTCTTTCGTCTATGTCCTCCATTTCGAACTTAGACTTTCTAGTTAACTATTAGTGCATTAGTTTGGGGTTGTATCCCTTCTTGTTTAGACTTGTTGAACTTTAGATGTTTTGGTACATTGACTTTCAGTTTCTAGGTTATTTCTTCCACATTGTTTAGTTCGTTGTTAGACTTTTGTCGGAATTTATGGGAACTCCCTATTTCTTTCCTTAGTATTTAACTTACTTTCGTTAACTTAAATGCTTTAGTTTGGTTTAGTTGTTTGGTTTGGGATGTAGTAGTGGTTCTCCCACCGGAGGGTTAGTGTGGGAGCCAATCACGACGATCTTGGTCGTGACAAAGTTGGTATCAGAGCCTAGGTTCATTGATCTCGATGTACCAAAACGAGTCAGTCTCGCGGAACAGTTCAGGGACACCTTTACTTTTCTTCGAGAGGCTATAGGACTTTAAGAAATCTCTCTAATTTCTCTTGTCTCCTTTTATGCTATAACTTGATTGCAATTGGTATATGTCGATTCAAATTGGTATCTAACCTCCTTCACTTTTCTGTCCACAGATGGTTAACACTAGATACAACGACATCAGGCCCGTAGCTCCCATCAATTCTCCAACTGATGAATCTGCAGTGAGAGGTCACGGTCGATGCAGGGGTAGAGGAAGAGATAAGGGTAGAGGCCGTGGAAGAGTAGCGTATGCTGGGAATTGAGCTCATGTTGAGAATGCTCCTGTGAATGACAACCCTCTTGCACATCATGAAGAGATTGAAGAGGAGAATGTTGATATTTAGAATGTTGAAGATGTGGGACAAACTGAAGAGGTGCAGGCTAAGACTACCGATGTTCCCCCCCATAGACCCAATGTTAGATCGACAGATCATGTCATTCTTGAAGGGGTTGGTTGGTCCTGGAGTGCTTCCTTCTGCTCAAGCAACTCAAGGTCCTACTAATCCTCTTGTTGCTAGCACTGCGCCCAAGGTGGGTGGGACTGAAGGTAATGATGTTTTCTTCCGTCCTTTGTTGGATTCTGTTATGATTGGTAATGAGCATGAAATGTTGACTAAGTTTTTGAAGCTAAAGCCTCTTGTGTTTCTTGGTTCTGAGAATAAGGATGCTTATGAGTTCATCTTAGATTGCTATGAGAGGCTTCATAAGTTGGGAATTGTCCATCAGCATAGGGTTGAGTTTGTGTCCTTTCAACTTCAAGTGAGGCTAAATAGTGGTGGAGAGCTTATATGGAATGTAGATCTTCAACTTTACCTCCACTTACTTGGACCCAATTCCATGCTCTGTTTCTAGAAAAGTATATGCCTAGAACTTTGAGAGATCGTAAGAAAGATGAATTTATGGCTTTGGAGCAAGGTGGTATGTCTGTGGCAGCTTATGAGGCAAAGTTTCATGCTTTATCTAGATATGCTACTCAATTGGTGACTATTGAGGATGAGAGGATCCGGTTATTTATTAGGGGACTAAATTCTGAGTTGCAAGTATTATTTGTTCATATGACGTCTGCAGGGAGGAGCTTTAATAAGGTAACACGCTATGTTAAGAAAGTGGATGGGATGAGGCGAGACGGTCAAGCTAAGGCATGGGCAAAAAGGGCCCAGAACTCAGGTAACTTTCAAGGTTCTTATTCCAAGGGGTCCGGAAGGCCAACGCTTGTAGCGAAGTCAATTCAGTCTGCTATGCCCGCCTCTACAGGTAATTACTCGGGAACTCCACCTTATAATTCGATTCAGGATAGCCAGGGAGTCGCACCTTTAGCGGGCAACATGTCATATTTTGATCGTACATGTAACAACTGTGGTGAACCTGGGCATATGAGGAGAGATTGATCCCTACCTCATCGAGGCCGTGGAGGTAGAGGAAATGGTAATGCAGGCAGGGGTAACGCGCAACCAGGCAGGGAAATGGATCGTCAAGATGATAGGGCTCAGTGTTATACATTTTCGAGAAAGAATGAAGCAGAGACGTCTGACACAGTGATCACATGTACTATTCTTATATGTGACCGGATGGCTAATGTGTTATTTGATTCGGGTTCTACTTATTCTTATGTATCCGTGCGATTTGCCTCAAGGTTTGATATGATTTGTGATATACTTGATGCCCTTATTCATGTTTCTACCCCAGTTGGAGAGTCAGTCTTAGTTACCCATGTCTATCGTGATTGCCCTATTTTGTTTATGAATTTTCAGACTTGGGTTGATTTGGTGATTTTAGATATGACTGACTTTGACATAATCTTAGGCATGACTTGGTTGTCCCCCTATTATGTTGTGCTTAATTGTAATACTAAGTCTATAACTCTAGAAATTTCGAGAAGGGAAAAATTATAGTGGGAAGGGGTGTACAAGCCTAAGCAAACTAAGATCATATCCTTCATTCGGGCTAGAAAATTAGTAGAGCAGGGTTGTTTGACTTATTTGGCTCATATTAGGGATGTTGAGATTGAGGCTCCATCCATTAGGTCTATTTTTGTGGTGTCAGAATTTAGAGAAGTGTTTCCTAATGACTTGCATGGTATGCCTCTGGATAGAGATATAGACTTCTGCATTGATTTAGAACCTGGTACTCGTCCCATTTCTATCATTCCATATCACATGGCTTCGGTAGAATTAAGAGAGCTTAAGGCTCAAATCCAAGAGCTTCTTGATAAGGGATTTATTCGTCCTAGTTCTTCCCCATGGGGTGCTTCAATTTTTTTTGTTAAAAAAATGATGGTAGAATGAGAATGTGTATAGATCACCGGTAATTGAATAGGGTCACTATTCAAAACAAGTATTCTTTGCCTCGAATATATGATCTTTTTTACCAATTGCAAGGTCCATCAGTTTTCTCTAAGATTAATCTAAGGTTTGGCTACCATCAGTTGAAAATTAGGCGTGAGGATGTGCCCAAGACGTCGTTTAGGACTCGCTATGGGCATTATGAGTTTTTGGTTATGTCTTTTGGTTTGACCAATGCGTCTGCAGCTTTCATGAGTTTAATGAATAGGGTGTTCAAGCCATTTCTTGATTCTTTCGTCATAGTCTTTATTGATGATATTTTGGTTTATTCGAAAAGTGAGGAAGAGCATGCCGACCATCTTCGTATTGTTTCGGGTGTTCTTGGAAAACAAATGTTGTATGCTAAATTTTCTAAGTGTGAATTTTGGTTGACTTCGGTTGAATTCTTGAGGCATGTAGTTTCATAAGAAAGGGTAATGGTAGATCCTCAAAAGATTGAGGCGGTTAAGAATTGGGTTCGACCAAGTTCTGTGACTGAAGTTAGGAGTTTTGTAGGGCACTCTAGCTATTATCGTCGATTTGTGAAGAACTTTGTTTCTATTGCCAACCACTTGACTAATTTTACCAAAAATGAGATACTATTTGAATGGACTGAAAAATGTGAGGAGAGCTTTCAAAAGCTCAAGACTCTCTTGACCACCGCGCTTATTCTAGCATTACCGGTTGAAGGTAAAGATTTTAATGTTTATTGTGATGCTTCACATTCTGGTTTGGGTGCTGTGTTGATGCAGTATAAGAATGTTATAGCTTATGTATCGCGTCAATTGAAGGTGCATGAGAGGAATTATACAACACATGATTTAGAGTTGGAAGCGGTACTGTTTGCTCTTAAGATCTGGCGACATTACCTCTATGGTGTTAAATGTGAGGTATTTACTGATCATCGTAGTTTGCAGCATGTGTTCACTCAAAATGATATGAATTTGAGACAACGAAGGTGGATGAAGTTACTTAAAGATTATGATGTCACCATTCAATACCATCCGGGTAAGTCTAATGTGGTGGCAGACGCTTTGAGTAAAAAAGCGGTGAATATGGGTAGTTTAGCTTGCTTGAGTGTAACCAAGCGACCTTTAGCTAAGGAAATCCAGACCCTGGAGTCTAAATTCATGCAGTTGGGCATCTCAGAAAGAGGTGGGGTGTTAGCTAGTATTGAAGTAAGGGTCATATTCATTGAGGAGATCAAGGCGAAACAATTTGAGGATGAGAATTTGGAGGAGCTTTGGAAGAAGACTGCGAATGATAAGGCACAAGAGACCACTCTTGATGCGGATGGTGTGCTCAATTTTAAAGGAAGAATATGTGTTCCTAGAGTAGATGACTTGATTGAGAAATTGTAGGCAGAGTCTCATAGTTCATGATATTCTATTCATCCGGGTGTTTCCAAGATGTATCGAGATTTGAAGCGAATTTATTGGTGGCTGGGCATGAAGAAAGATATAGCGAAATTTGTGGCGAAGTGTCCAAATTGACAACAAGTGAAGTATGAATATCAAAGGCATGCAGGTTTGCTTTAAAGAATGCCAATTTCGGAATGGAAATGGGAAAGAATAGCCATGGATTTTGTGGTTGGTCTTCGCAAGACTTTGGGGAAGTTTGATTTTATTTGGGTAGTGGTTGATATATTGACCAAGTCAGCCCATTTTATTCCGGTAAGAATAGATTATAATGTTGAACAATTGGCTAAAGTTTACGTGAAAGAGATAGTAAGGTTTCATGGGGTGCCCCTCTCTATCATCTCAGACTGTGGTACCCAATTCACATCCAAGTTTTGGAGGAAATTACATGATGAATTGGGTACACAACTCACTTTTAGTACAACCTTTCATCCACAGACAGACGGGCAGTCAGAGAGGACTATTCAAGTGTTAGAAGACATGTTAAGGGCATATGTGCTTGATTTTGGAGGGCATTGAGATAAATTCATATCTTTGTGTGAGTTTTCATATAATAATAGTTATCACTCCAGCATAGATATGGCACCATTTGAGGCACTCTATGAGAGGGGATGTAGATCACCCATAAGATGGTTTGAGGTTGGAGATGTGAAACCATTGGGAGTTGATTTAGTGAAGGATGCTCAAGATAAAGTGATAAGTATTCAAGCTAAGCTTCTAGCAGCCCAGAGTAGACAAAAGAAGTATGCTGATCATAAGGTGAGAGACATGGCGTTTCAAACCGGTGAGAATGTTCTTCTTAAGGTATCACCCATGAAAGGGTGATGAGATTTGGCAAGAAGGGCCAACTAAGTCCGCAATACATTGGTCCCTTTGAGGTTCTCGAGTGTGTAGGACCGGTAGCGTATAGATTGGCTTTACCTCCTAATCTATCGGGAGTTCATCCGGTATTTCATGTGTCCATGTTGAAGAGATATCATGGCGATAGGGATTACATCATTAAGTGAGACTCAATTGTGTTAGACAAGGACCTCCAATATGAGGAGAAACTGATTGAAATTCTTTATCGTGATGTGCGCAAGTTGAGGACCAAGGAGATTAAGTCCGTGAAGGTTCAATGGAAGCATCGTCCAGTTGAGGAAGCTACTTGGGAAATCGAGAGGGACATGCGGGACAAGTATCTCCAATTGTTCGTCGATTCAGACAGTACTTCATTCCTTCCTCAACCTCTTTTTCCTAAGTTTGTCACTTGGGGACGAGTGATGGGTAAATTGGTATCTATTATAACGACCGGATTTCTTCGTTATAGAGAAGCCAACGGGGGAAAATTTGGGGCCGAAATTTTTTTTCGTAGTATTTGGATTTTCCCAACCTAGTCCAAATTTGGATGAAATTGGAGTCTTTAAGGTGTAGGGAAATCTGGTGACAATCGGGGGAGTTAATTATGATTTTGATTACATGAGTAGTTAGATAACTCGTTAAGGAATCCATACGACTTTACACATTGAATTCGGGCGAGTAGAACTCTCGAAATCGATCTTAGCGTGAATGGTATTTTTTGAACGTCGTGGGTTAGAGGTGTGTTGTGAAATGGGGATTTTGAAATTCTTTAAATAGCTCACTGGTTCGTGCAAGCCGCCTTGGCGGGGGTTTTGGCCGCTCAGACGGGGCCGCTGAAGCGGGATGAGGGCCGTTGTGGCGGGTTCGACGCGACTTAAGGTCGTAAATAAACTGTTAAATGACCTCATTATGCACTTTTCAATTTTTAGAGCTAAAGAACGAACCCCAAGCGACTCCTAACAGTTTTTCACCATTCTTGAGCCTAAATGTAAGCTTTTCACTCCCCGAATCCATTTTTTGATACATAAAACGTAATATAATGGGTAATTAATGATGGGGGACGATTTTTTATCTAGATTCTATGGTAGGAAAATCCCTAGTTGGATACTTGGGATCATGAGTATGATCTAGAGTTGTTAGAATTATTAGTAATCCGGGTAATTAGTGATTGTTTATTGATTCCCGTATTATTATGATTATTTTTAGACCAAGAACAAGCGAAACGAATCCGGAAAGGGAAGGATCAAGTTTCTTAGGGTTTCAAACTTGTTTCGAGGTAGGTGATGGTTGTGATTCTATGATTGTGTGATGTATGTTTGTTCTTGCTTCATTTTGATACATGTATCTATATGAATGTTGCATTATTGATCACACTTGTTGTAAATGAGATAGATGAATGATGGTTACCATGAAATCATGACTTAATTGTATGATCGATATACTTGTGATTGTGATTGTGGTGTGTTGAATGGATCAGTTGCCACGTTGCGGCATAACTAGGATCGATTGCCACTTTCCGGCATAATTATGGGATCGCCACGTTATGGCATAATTATTGGATCGGGTACCACGTTTCGGTATGCTAACTGTTTGGGTTTGGGTTCCATGAGAGGACCAATGACTTGTCATAATTGTGTATTTTGAGGAATGTGAAGTTGTTCGTTGTTTGTAAATGTTGATGATATTGTATATGTTCGATATATGCATATGATTATAATGTTGTATTGACTTACTTATGTTACACTTAGTGGGATAGCCGCGTGATCCTACCAGTACACTGTGGTTGTGTGCTGATACTACACTTGCTCTTATTTTTGTTGAGTACAGGGCATCTTTTGGCGGCTATTGACAGACCTCGCTTAGAAGATCAGTAATCGTTCGAATTCAAGGGTGAGCCAATTCTTCCGGGCTGCCATGAGTTCTCTTTCGTCTATGTCCACCATTTCGGACTTAGACTTTCTAGTTAGTTATTAGTCCATTAGTTTGGGGTTGTATCCCTTCTTGTTTAGACTTGTTGAACTTTAGATGTTTTGGTACATTGACTTTCAGGTTCTAGGTTATTTCTTCCGCATTGTTTTGTTCGTTGTTAGACTTTTGTTGGAGTTTATGGGAACTCCCTTTTCTTTCTTTAGTATTTAACTTGCTTCCGTAACTTAAATGCTTTAGTTTGGTTTAGTTGCTTGGTTTGGGTCGTAGTAGTGGTTCTCCCAACGGAGGGTTAGTGTGGGTGTCAATCACGACGATCTGGGTCGTGACAAAAACTTGACGTATAAGTTTATATTTCACAAAAAAATAAATTCATAATTTTAAATTTTACTAAAGAAAAAGACTCATGCTTGATATAAAGAGATCGTCCATATGACGTGGAATGTTTATATTAAAGAATATCTAGTTACTACAATTGTTAAATTGTATAACTAGTGAATTTTTGTAAAATTATATGTATTCAAAAAATGTAATAACATATAATCACAAATGCTATTTTATTAAAATATGTGATTTATTAATTTGACATTTTACGATATTTCAATACCCTATTTATGATCTACGATTTACTCCTTTGGTAAAATCGAGTAACAGTTGTGAAATTCGATAATTCTTTCAAATTATAAGGTTTCATTTTATAAGAAATAAGTACAATAAAAAATTTAAATTACAAATTCAAATAAAATTTCAACTTTCACTCAACTTAATTTTAAATCATTATTTGGAATTATGTCCAAACAGTAGTAATGTCTTATTCTCTATTACAGCACTTGTACTTGTCATAATATAAGGAGAAATAATAGTATTAAATTAGTTATCTCAAGATAAAATAATAAAGATGACAAAAATATCCCTAAGCTCTCCTTTTCTATATTAGATACAACGGAGATTTTTATAAATAAATAACTTCTACCTAAAAATTATATAACATGAAATAATAACTAATAAGTTAAATAATCAACAATAGTTAATCTCAAAATAATTAATTTCTACACAAGACTATAACTTATTTTCAAACCAAACAATCCAAACCCAATAAAGTGGATTCAAGTACAAATCTTTACACTTTTGAAAATTGCGTTTCAGATATAATATTTATTAATTATTATTTTTGAAAATATGAATTGAACTAAATAACTATAGTTTCCCTAGTCCCTACATCATTAATAATTAGCATTGTTAGCTTCGACTTCAGCTTTGGGTCCAAGTTCGATCTTGAAAAATGATTAATCAATTATTCTTCATATTGTTAAATATTGTTAAATACTTAGGTTTGCAAAAATTACAAATTAAATATTGTTATTGTTAGCAATAAAACAAAAGATAATTATCTCCAGTCAAATCAAATAATTGGTAGTTATTCAAATGCTTGATTCTTTAATTTGTATTTTGGAACTGTATTTCAACAAACACGTTTGAGCAACAAATCGAAGCTATCTGAGTACGAAGTCAAAAGGTCAACTTTTTCCTTCATAAAACCAAAATGGCACATCAAAAAAAAATTAAACCAAAAGGACTAAATCGCTCCGTTTGACAAAAGTTAACACCGTTCCGTTAAAAAAAATTAAGATTTTCTCAAAAAAAAAAAAAAATCTTTAAAATCGCTGCTAACAACAGCATTTTTATCAAAAAAAATTAAAATTAAAAGCAAAATCAGCAGCGATTCTGGTAAGAATTAAAAAAAAAGTTTTTATTTTTAAAATCGCTACACTTTCAGCGATTTTGATAAAATTTAGAAAAATCAGGAATTTTTTTTGATGTGTTTAATCTTGCCCTTGTTGAAGTTTTTTTTTTTTAATTCAATTATTCTATTATTATTATTTATGATATATAATTTAATTTTCCTCATGCTTCAACAGTTTTATTAAGTATATTGTCCGTGTTGTTTATCATTTTTATATTATTAATAATTAACAGTAGGCATGAAAATAATAGGAGTAGTACATTAACAATAGGCATGAAAAACGCTGCCCCTGCAGCGATGTAAGGAAAAAAAATTCTACTTAAAATCGCTGCTTAATAAAAATAAAAATAAAAAGTTTTTTTGGGCAGCGATTTTTATTTTTAATGGAATAACAACGTCAATATTGTGTCAGAGAGAAATCGCTTTGTCAGGAGCGATTTTGCCCTTTTGATTTTGAAAAAAATTGATGTGCTCCTTTGAAATTTTTGACATTTTTTTTTATTCTTTTGACTCCAGACTCAGCTATATCTCATAATTTTCTGGAAAAAGAACAAAATAAATTAAAAGGAGATATATATGATTAGAAGATAGTATATTTTAATGATGTAGACGTTGAGAAGAATATTTCTCCACGGTTATCCTCTATTTTGGTATATATAGTGACTTAAATATCACACTAAAATTCAATAGCAAATCTATATTTTTGAGGATTAGAATTTAGATGCATTTTTTTTTTTGGATTTTATACGATTTATGATAAGAGTGTGTGGCAATAAAAATGATAAGACTTTTCTTACACCAAATGATTGAATAATAGCTCCTTAGACTATTCAATTCGATATATATCTAAATGTCTATCTTATATAAATCTTTTATTCATAGTGTAATTTATTATTCTCCTCAATTTCAATTTATGTATCTTAATTTTATTCGGCATGATATCTAAAAAAAATAAAAATATTTTTTAATTTTGTAATTTTACATAAAAAAAATATGTATAATGTGTTAAAATATTTTTAAAATTTTGTGATTTTTTTAAAATATGTTATGCAGAACGTTAAGATAAAAAGTTACTAATTTTAAAGAATTTCATAAGTATTGGTTAATGAATATTTGAGGATTTACAAAACTAGTTATACACGGTTATATGGCGATATAACTAGCAAATCTTATAAATTTAAAAATGTATGCATGTCTAAAATAACTTTAACCGATAATAAACTCTTCTCCTCCATATTTTCGTCGAAGTCTTCTACTTGCATTTTGTAAATTGAGAAATGCATCATTTCTTGGCAGTAACTTATGGATCGAATAACTCAATTGATTAGGTATGTGAACTTTCACTATATTGATTAAATATTTTATGTCCCCCTAATTTATTTATATTAAAAGAAAAAGGAAAAAAAGCTCCTAGGGCACCTTATTTGTGCTGTGGGATTGTTAAAGTTGGTTGACTAATCTTTATTGGTAGGAAGATATCTTAACATGGTAAATAACCACCTTTTGTATAAATAAAAGGAAAAAAAAAGGATTATTACATTGCCAATATTGATAGTGAATGATCTAATATTTGATGCAGTGGCGGATCCAGGATTTAGAGTCCGTGGGTGCCAAATAAACTTATCGATTAAATTAATTTTATATTTGATTAAATTATTCGTCTTTTTGATATATATCATAAATCAATCAATAAAATATAAATAATAAGATATTACAAATCCACACTCCACACTCCACACTAAAAGCATGAAGTTAACAAATTTAAAACTTTCAATAATATTACTATTTACTAATATTATAAATATTCATCATTCATTTACAATTGTCCTCGACGAGTTTTCATATTCTGAAAACGATCGATAATGACATCATTACTAACATTTATAAATACATCACGCTCTATGTAACACACTAGA
>JAJONZ010028244.1:0-15752 GCA_029582445.1 Solanum paucissectum | reverse complement strand
CGGGGCACGACACCTCCGGACCTCGAGGGTTCGGACCTCGAGGGGGGGCACGACACCTCGAGGTCCGGGGGGTGGGGAAGGGGACCTCGGGGCACGGCGCCTTGAGGTCCGGCGGGGCAGAAGGGGACAGGCCACGACGCCTTGAGGTCCGGGGTGTCCCAGGGGTGGGCCTCGGGGAACATGACCTCGAGTTTCGGGGGGTGGGCCTCGGGGCACGGCGCCGGTCCCGGGGGTTGGCCTCGAGGCACGGCGCCTGGGGGTCCTGGGGGTGGGCCTCGGGGCACGACGACTGCAATGTTAGCAGTTCTTTCGGAACCATTGCACTGACAACTCTTGTGTTGGGAAGGTAAGATCGTGATTCATTGTGATGCCACATAATAAACAAGTAACGACTTCTCTGTCCTGTAAAAAAATGGTTATGATTCGCACGCGCCTACCTAAGGATGCTGCTTGATATATGAGAGAGAGAAAATGGTCCACGTATATGAATTTGCTAAACTTTGTTTCACCAAGTTTTGTACCATAAATATTGATTTTACAACGAAGTTGACCTGGTTATACTCTGTTGTGTTTTAGGCTATTAATGGTGGCAAATGCAGGAGACTGCCGAGCAGTACTTTGCCGTAACGTCAATTGACATGTCTCAAGACTCTGCAGACTAAATTATCCATCAGAGAGGAGGCGTGTTGAAGGTGGATTAATAGATGATGGCTATCTGAATGGTATACTATCAGTGACCAGGCCTGCCTTGGGGGACTGGGACATGAAGCTGCCTCGTGGCTGCCTCTCCTCTGATTGCAGAGCCAGAATTTCGAGTATCTAATTTGAAAGTAACGTTTCAACACAAGTCATTTTCATCAATTTGTTCACTTAGACAAATTGAAATGGCATCACTATCAAGTACTCTACTGCAGTAATCGGACCTCAGCAGTATCTGTTTCAGATATTGAATACTCAAGTATTAAAGGAACGTATGATATTAGAAGCCCGCCAATGCATTTTGGTTGTAGTGACACTATACCCAGTGGCGAATTTAGAGCCAAAAAGTAGGGCACCGGTACCCGTGGTCTTTTCGTAAAATTAGATATTTTATATATATATTTTCTAAAATTTGTATAATATTATATTCTGGCATCCGTACTACAAGAAGTCTAAATGGTCCATTTCGACCTTGAGGATTAAGGATCAATTCCCACTTTAATACATTTTACTTGGTGCACCCATGTTCGAAAAATCCTAGATTCGCCTCTGACTATACCATTGTGAATTTTCAACCATGAGATGACAAAATAATAGAATGTCATACTTCCATTATACAATTAAATATATTTCTATTTAATGATTAGAAGCACATTATAATTCATTAACATGACAAGGTTTAAAGATGACAAAATAATGTAGGCATTAACTCTGTATATTAGTTCTCCCCTATTTGGTACACTTTTTCATTTTATGCCCATGGATGGCGCCCGGAGATTCCAATTTTTTTTTCTCAAAAAACTTTATGAGGATCTCCGTTATGAAACGGGAACCTTCACATATACGTCTGTAATGAGTTGGGGGAACCTTCACGTACTTTCCGCATTAAAATGCCCTTTTTTAAGAATCGCCCAAATTTCTCAATTTTTCAAGTGTTAATTAGCCCATTGATTTGGCGCCCGGAGCACCCAATTTTTTTTTCTAAAAAAACATTATGAGGACATACGTAATGAGTTGGAGAACCTTCACGTATACTCACATAATTTTTTAACGTCCATTTCCGCATTTACAAGACTTTTTTTAATAATCGCCTAAATTCCCCAATTTTCGTGTGTATAAGCCCGTGGATCTGGCGCAAGGAACACCCAAATTTTTTTTCTCAAAAAACTCTATGAGGACCTCTGTAATGAGTTGGGAACCTTCACGTATACTCACACCATTTTAAATGCCCATTTTCGTATTTACAAGCCCTTTTGTAAGAATTGCCAAAATTTCCCAATTTTTCGTGTGTATTATTAGCCCATAAATCTGGCGCACGGAGAACCCAATTTTTTTGTAACATCTCGCAACTAGAAAGAAGTGAAAAAAATATGGAAATAGTCATTTTTGGAAAGTATAAGGAAATCTGGAAAATTGTAAGTAAGTTAGAATGAGTTTTTGGTCAACTTCAAACGACTATAACTCCTAGCTCAGGATGAGTTAGGTGCAGTTCCAAATATGGTTGGAAAGCTCTTGGAATGATCTTTCCAACGCAGCTAAGTTTGAGCGATTCTGAGTTTGTATGAGTAAGTTATGCGTTTTGGAAGTTGGGATGTTGGATTAAGGAAAGTCCAAATCCGGATTTGTGAAGGGTAAACTAGTCTTTTCCTTACCTGATTTACCTATTTCGTTTTAAGGAATTAATTGGGGTAAAACAAGACTTTATCCAGTTTAGAAAAATTAGAATTTACGCTAGGGCTTGGAGAGGAGAAGAATGAAGAGAAAAGAGGAGAGAAATCAAGAAATCGCCAAGAATGTTCAAGCTTTGCAAGTGGAAATCGTCGGGGGTGATCCCTACAAGGTATGTGAGATCACATAGTGTTGGGTTAGTTCACCCACACGCCAAACTTGTTTCAATTCAGCAAAAAATTTTGGAGTTGTTCGAATGTTAAGTGAAGTTCTCGAAGAACTTTGTTGAATTCTTGTTGGTTGATTGATGAATGCCTAGTGTTGATTTGATTCGTGTTTCCGGGTTTTTTTCCGAGTTAAATCTATTGGGTATTGAGGGTACAAATGATCCTATGTGTTTGGGAAAAAAACCTTTGAAGTTAAGAGGGTTTAGAGATGAAAAACGGAGAAGAAAAGTCGTCAAACATCTGGGGATAAAGGTGGGGAGTCGCGCCAGCCAGCGCCCCCCAAAAGGGTCTCTGAATGTTCACCCTTGGGTCGCCGCGCCAGCCAGCGCGCCCCAGACTTGTCTCTGAATATTGAGGGTTGGCGCCCCGCGCCTCTCAGAGCGCTAGGGACGCCAGTTTTCCCTATCCGTTCCCCACCTTTTCGTACTTGTTCCTTAGCAATGTACCTATGTTTCTAAGTTGATTCCAACACTCTAAGGTACATCTAAACATCATGAAATTATCCATAAACATGAGATCATGAACCTTGAATCCATAATTCAATTCAAGGAAAGTTAGGATCAAAGTCAAGAGAAGTTCAGAGTCAAGTCTAGAAGTTAAGAGCAAGTCAAAGCAAGGTTTATAAAGTTCCAAAAAGTCTTTAACGAATGTTTTAACTTTGTTTTAAGACTCAAGTTTTCAAGTTAAGCAAAGAGTAAATAGTTGAGTTCATTTCTCAAAAAGTTATAAGGGAACTAAGTATTCTCCAAAGAGTTTATTTCACATTTGAGCAAGAAAAGGGAACATCGATTCCAAGAGAACTTTTAAGCTAAGTTTTGAGTAATTACCTCAAACCAAAGAAAGAAGTTTATTTTTTTAAAACATATGAGCTAAGTATATTTTGGGAATAGTTTTGAGCACCGATATGGGGATGCGAGTTCATATTAACTCAAGTCTCCATAAACCATGTAGCCATCATGGGTAGTAAAGGATCATACTTTTTAGATGACTCCTAAAAATGCTTTTAACATAGACTAGTGGATCCACTAAGTTAAGCGTTCTATATGACGACAAAGTATAGGACAGTTCTGGCAGCGTGGGCAAGATGTTGTACTTAGGCTTATAGTGATGGTTGTCGGTTAGAGAATCTCCCACATAAACTATATTACTTTGTTATATGAATAAAGTTGAGTTTGTTATTGCATTTTCTTTAACGGAATAAGTTGCTTTCATTGTTTTATAAAGCTTTTCATATATTGCATGTGTCTTATTGATTTATTATGAGTTGAGTTATTCATGAGTTGAGAAGAGCCAAGGTAAGTGTTTCTTTCAGAATCCTTTCAAGCCTATATCTTGTTTTAGCATTTCAACTCGCATACTCGTACATTCAATGTACTGATGACAGTTGGCCTAAATCTAATTATGATGTAGACGCAGGTAACCAGGATTATCATCCAGCACCTCGTTGATCCAATTGAGCACTCAGAGTCAGTGGTGAGCCTCCTTGCTTTCCGGAGGACTCTTTTATTCGCTTTTTAGTCTTTCTTTATTAGGATGTTGAGGGGTCTATCCCAACATCCATCTCAGTATTATAGAGGCTTCATAGACAGTCAAACAGTTAGTTATGAGTCTCTCATCTTTGTATTGCAAATGTTTTGCTATGAGACTTAAGTTGCCAATTTGGCTAAGATGTTATTTCTTTAAGTTATTGTTTAAACTTATTTTTGTTGAGTAAGTCTTCCGCTGAGTTCAGAAAGCTAGGCCAAGGGTTTACTTGGGACCAACGATGGTCTTCGAGTGCCAGCCACGTCTGGGGTGTAGACTCAGGGTATGACATTTTTTTTCTCAAAAAACTTTATGAGGACCTCCGTAATGAGTTGGCAAACCTTCACGTATACTCACACCATTTTTTTAACGCTCATTTCCGTATTTACAAGCTCTTTTTTAAGAATCGCCTAAATTATCCTATTTTTCGTGTGTTAATGCCCATGAATCTGGCGCCCAGAGCATCCAATTTTTTTTTATCAAAAAGCTTTATGAGGACCTCCGTAATGAGTTGGATAACCTTCACGTATACTCACACCATTTGTTTAACGCCATTTCCGCATTTACAAGCCCTTTTATAAGAATCACCCAAATTTCCCAATTTTTCGTGTGTATTGGCCGATCTGGCGCCTGGAGCACCCAAATTTTTCCCCTAAAAAAACCTTATGAGGATATCCGTAATGAGTTGGGAAACCTTCACGTGTACTAACGCCATTTATTTAACGCCCAATTCCGCATTTACAAACCCTTTTTTAAAAATAGCCCAAATTGCCTGATTTTTCGTGTGTATAGCTTATGGATCTGGCGCCCAGAGCACCCAAAGTTTTTTTCTCAAAAAACTTTATGAGGTCCTCCATCAAGAGTTACGGAACCTTCACGTATACTCACACTACTTTTTAACGCTCATTTCCGCATTTACAAGCCCTTTTTTAAAAATCACCCAAATTCCACAATTTTTTGTGTGTATTAGCCCATGGATCTGCCGCTCGGAGCACCCAATTTTTTTTCTCAAAAAACGTTATGAGGACCTTTGTAATGAGTTGGGAAATCTTCACGTATACTCACACCACTTTTTAAAGCACATTTCCACATTTACAAGCCTTTTTTTAAGAATCGCCCAATTTCCTCAATTTTTTGTGTGTAGTAGCCCACAGATCTAGCGCCCGAAGCACCCAAAAAAAATTTCTCAAAAATCTTTATGAGGATCTCGTAATGAGTTGGGGAACCTTTGCGTATACCCATATTATTTTTTACGCCTATTTCCGCATTTACAAGCCCTTTTTTAAAAATTACCAAAAATTCGTGATTTTTCGTATTTAGTAGCCCATGAATCTTGCGCACGGAACACCCAATTTTTTTTCTCAAAATCCTTTATGAGGACCTCCGTAATGAGTTGGCAAACCTTCACGTATACACACACCATTTTTTTAACGCCCATTTCCGTATTTACAAGCCATTTTTTAAGAATCGCCCAAATTCCTTGATTTTTTAATGTATATTATTAGCCCATGTATCTGGCTCCCGGAGCACCCAAATTTTTTTCTCAAAAAACTTTAACAGGATCTCCGTAATGAGTTGGGGAACCTTCACGTATACTCACTTCATTTTTAACGCCTATTTTCGCATTTACAAGCCCTTTTTTAACAATCACCCAAATTTTCTCATTTTTCATGTGTATGAGGACCTCCGTAATGAGTTGGTGAACCTTCACGTACACTCACACCATTTTTAAACATCATTTCCGCATTTACAAGTCCTTTTTTAAGAATCGCCTAAATTCCCCGATTTTTCGTGTGTATTAGCCAATGGATCTGGCGCACGGACTACCCTAAATATTTTTCTCAAAATTTTTTATGAGGACCTCCGTAATGAGTTGGGAACCTTCATGAATATTCACATCATTTTTAAAGCCTGTTTCTGCATTTACAATCCCTTTTTTAGGAATCGCCCCATTGATCTGGCTCCCGAAGCACCTAAAAAAATTTCTCAAAAAACTTAATGAGGACCTCCGTAATGAGTTGGGGAACCTCTTCACGTATACTCACAATAATTTTAATTCCCAATTCCGCATTTACAAGTCATTTTTTTAAGAATCGCCCAAATTCACCGATTTTCGTGTGTATTAGCCCATCGATCTGGCGCTTGGAGCACCAAAAAATTATTTCTCAAAAAACATTATGAGGACCTCCGTAATGAGTTGGGTAACCTTCAAGTATACTCACACTATATTTTTAACGCTCATTTCCGCATTTACAAGCCCTTTTATAAGTATCGCCCAAATTCCTACATTTTTGTGAGTACTAGACCATGGATCTAGCGCCCGGCGCACCAAAATATTTTTTCTCAAAAAACTTTATGAGGACCTTGGTAATGAGTTGGGAAATCTTCACGTATACTCACACTATTTTTTTAACGTCATTTCCGCATTTACAAGGTTTTTTAAGAATCGCCAAAATTCCCAATTTTTTTGTGTGCTAAGACCATGGATCTGGCGCCTGTAGCACCCAATTTTTTTGTGTGAGGACCCTTATATAATGAGTTGGTGAGCCTTAACGTATACTCACATCATTTTTAACGCCTATTTCTGCATTTACAATCCCTTTTTTAAGAATCACCCAAATTGCTCAATTTTTCGTGTGTATTAGCCCATGAATCTGACGCCTAGAGCACCCAAAATTCTATTTTTTTTTTCAAACTTCAGGAGGAAATACGTAATGAGTTGGGGAACCTTCACGTGTACTCACACTATTTTTTAACGCTTATTTCCGCATTTACAAGCCCTTTTTTGAGAATCACCCAAATTCCCCGATTTTCGTGTGTAATTAGCCCATGGATCTGGAGTAGGGAACACCCTATTTTTTTTCTCAAAAAATTATTTGAGGACCTCCGTAATGATTTGGGGAACCATTACGTAGTCTCATACCATTTTTAACGCTCACTTTTGCATTTACATTCCCATTTTTAAGAATCGCCAAAATTCCCTGATTTTTCGTGCGTATTAGCCTATTAATCTAATGCCCGAAGCACCCAAATTTTTTTCTCAAAAAACTTTATGAGGACCTCCGTAATGAGTAGGGGAACGTTCACGTATATTCACACAATTTTTTTAACGTCCTCTTCTGGTTTTACTAACCCTTTTTTAAAAATCGCCCAAATTTCCTGATTTTTTGTGTATATTATTAGCCCATGGATCTAGCGCCGGAGTTCCCAAAACTGTTTTCTCAAAAACTTTATGAGAACCTCCGTAATGAGTTGATGAACCTTCACGTATATTCACACCATTTTTTTAACGCTCATTTCCATTTTTCCAAGCCCTTTTTAAAGAATTGCCCAAATTCTCTTATTTTCATGTGTATTTAGTCATTCATCTGGCGCTCGGAGCACCCATATTTTTTTTATAATTTTTTTTTATGAGGACCTCCGTAATGAGTTATGGAACCTCATGTATACTCACACAATTTTTTAATCTCATTTCCGCATTTACAAGTCCATTTTTAAGAATCGCTCAAATATTCTGATTTTTAATGTGTATTAGCCAATGGATTTGGCACCGGAGAACCCAAAAGTTTTTTCTCAAAAAACATTATGAGGACCTCCTTAATGAGTTGGGTGAACCTTCACGTATACTCACATCATTTTGAATATCCATTTCCGCATTTACAAGCCTTTTTTAAAGAATATCCTAAATTTTCCGATTTTCATGTGCTAATGCCCATGGATCTGGGCCCGACGCACCCAATTATTTTTTATAAAAAACCTTTATGAGGATCTTTGTATTAAGTTGAGAAATCTTCACGTATATTCACACCATTTCTTTAATGCTCATTTGCGCATTTCCAAGACTTCTTTTACGAATGGCCCAAATTTCTCAATTTTTCGTGTGTATTAGCCCATAGATCTAGCGCCCAGAGCACCCAAATTTTTTTCTTAAAAAACTTTATGAGGACCTCTGTAATGAGTTGGGAAACCTTCACGTATACTCACAACATTTTTTAACTCTCATATCCGTATTTACAAGCACTTTTTTAAAAGAATCGTTGAAGTTCCCTAATTTTTCATGTGTATTAGCCCATTGATCTGGCATCCAGAGCACCCAATTTTTTTTTAATAATTTTTTTTATGAAGACCTCCGTAATGAGTTGGGGAACCTTCACATATACTTACACCATTTTTGTAATGCCCATTTCCGCATTTACAAGTCCTTTTTTAAGAATCACCCAAATTTCCCAATATTCGTGTGTATTAGACCATGGATCTGGCGCCCGGAGCACCCAAAAAATTTTGCTAAAAAAACTTTATGAGGACCTCCGTAATGAGTTGGGGATCCTTATACACTCACACCATTTTTTAACTCCTATTTCCACATTTACAAACCCTTTTTTAGTGATCGCCCAAATTCCCTTATCTTTCGTGTGTATTAGCCCATGGATTTGGCACCCGTAGCACCCAATATTTTTTTCTCAAAAACTTTTATGAGGACCTCCGTAATGAGTTGGGGAACCTTTACATATTCTCACACCATTTTTTTAACGCCTAATTACGCATTTACAAGACCTTTTTAAGAATCACCCAAATTCCATGATTTTTCGTGTGTATTAGCCCATCAATCTGGCACCCGAAGCACATAATATTTTTTTCTCAAAAAACTTTATGAGGTCCTCCGTCAAGAGTTAGGGAACCTTCATGTATACTCACACCATTTTTTAACTCCCATTTCCGCATTTACAAGCCTTTTTAAAAAAAATAGCCCAAATTTCCAGATTTTTCGTGTGTATTAGGCCATGGATCAGACGCCCGGAGCACCTAATTTTTTTCCTCAAAAAACTTATGAGGACCTCTATAATGAGTTGGGGAACCTTCACATACATACTCACACCATTTTTTAAAGCCCATTTCCACATTTACAAGCCCTTTTTTAGGAATCGCCCAAATTCCTCAATTTTTCGTGTGTAGTAGCCCACAGATTTAGTGCCCGAAGCACCCAAAAATAATTTCTCAAAAATCTTTATGAGGATCCTGTAATGAATTGGGGAACCTTCACATATACCCATATTATTTTTAACGCCCATTTCCGCATTTACAAGCCCCTTTTAAATATCGCCAATTTTTTCCAATTTTTCGTGTGTAATGCCCATGAATCTAGCGCACGAAACACCCAAAAAAAATTCTCAAAAAAACTTTATGAGGACCTCCGTAATGAGTTGGAGAACCTTCACGTATACACACACCATTTTTTTAACGCTCATTTCTGCATTTACAAGCCTTTTTTTAAGAATCGCCTAAATTCCCCTATATTATGTGTGTAGTAGCCCATGAATCTGGCGCCCGAAGCATCCAATTTTTTTCTCAAAAACCTTTATGAGGACCTCCGTAATGAGTTGGGGAACCTTCACATATACTCACACCATTTTTTTAATACCCATTTCTGCATTTACAAGCCATTTTTTAAGAATCGCCCAAATTCCTTGATTTTTTATGTATTAATCCATGGATCTGGCTCCCAGAGCACCCAATTTTTTTTCTCAAAAAGCTTTATCAGGATCTCCGTAATGAGTTGGGGAACCTTCACGAATAGTCACTTCATTTTTAACGCCTATTTTTGCATTTACAAGCCCTTTTTTAAGAATCACCCAAGTTTTCTCATTTTTCATGTGTTAATCCCATGGATCTAGCGCCCAGAGAACCCTAAAAAAAAATTCTCAAAAAACTTTATGAGGACCTCCGTAATGAGTTTGGAACCTTCACGTATATTAACATCATTTTTAAAGCCTATTTCCGCATTTACAATCCCTTTTTTAGGAATCGCCAAAATTCTTCAATTTTTCGTGTGTATTAGGCCATTGATCTGGCTCCTGAAGCACCTAAAAATTTTTCTCAAAAAACTATATGAGGACTTCCGTAATGATTTGGAGAACTTTCACGTATATTCACATCATTTTAACGCCCATTTCCGCATTTACAAGTCCTTTTTTAAGAATCACCCAAATTCATCGATTTTCGTGTGTATGAGCCCATGGATCTGGCGCGCGAAGCACCAAAAAATTATTTCTCAAAAAAGATTATGAGAACCTCCGTACTGAGTTGGGGAACCTTCACGTATACTCACACCATTTTTAACGCTCATTTCTGCATTTACAAGCCCTTTTTTAAGAATCGCCCAAATTTCCTGATTTTTGTGTGTAATTAACACATGGATCTGGGGCAGGGAGCACCCTATTTTTTTTTGCTCAAAAAATTATTTGAGGACCTCCGTAATTATTTGGGGAATCTTTACGTAGACTCATACCATTTATAACACCCATTTCTGTATTTACATGCCCATTTTTATGAATCGCCCAAATTACCTAATTTTTTGTGCGTATTAGCCTATTGATCTAGCCCCCGCAGCACCCAAATTGTTTTCTCCAAAAACTTTATGAGGACCTCCGTAATGAGTTGGGGAACCTTCACGTATATTCACACAATTTTTTTAACACCCTCTTCTACTTTTACTAGCTCTTTTGTAAAAATCGCTCAAATTCGCCGATTTTTTGTGTATATTACTAGCCATTGGATCTGGCACAGAAGTTCCCAAATATTTTTTTCTCAAAAAACTTTATGAGGACCTCCATAATGATTTGGGGAACCTTCACGTATATTCACACCATTTTTAATGCCCATTTCCGCATTTTCAATCCCTTTTAAAGAATCTCCCAAATTCTCTAATTTTCGTGTGTATTAGTCATTGATCTGGCGCCTGGAGCACCCAAATTTTTTTTCTAAAAAAACTTTATGAGGACCTCTGTAATGAGTTGTGTAACCTCATGTATACTCACACCATTTTTTAATGCCCATTTCCGCATTTACAATCCCATTTTTAAGAATCGCCCAAATTTTTCGTGTGTATTAGTCAATGGATTTGGCGCCCGGAGAACCCAAATTTTTTTCTCAAAAAACATTATGACGACCTCCGTAATGAGTTGGGGAACCTTCACGTATACTCACATTATTTTGAATGCCCATTTCCACATTTGCATGTTTTTTTGTAAGAATCGTCCAAATTCCCTGATTTTCGTGTGCATTAGCCCATGGATTTGGGCCCGGAGCACCCAAATTCTTTTTATAATTTTTTTATGAGGACCTTTGTATTAAGTTGGGGAATTTTCACGTATATTCACACCATTTTTAATGGTTATTTGCGCATTTCCAAGCCCTTTTTTAAGAATCGCCAAATTCCCTATTTTTCGTGTGTATTAGACCATTGATCTGGCGCTCGGAGAACCCAATTATTTTTTCTCAAAAAACTTTATGAGGACCTCCGTAATGAGTTGGGGAACCTTCATATATACTCACAACATTTTTTAACACTCATATCCGCATTTACAAGCCCTTTTTTAAGAATCGTTGAAATTCCCCTATTTTTCATGTGTATTAACCCATTGATCTGGCATCCGGAGCACCCAATTTTTTTATATAAAAAAGTTTAATGAAGACCTCCGTAATGAGTTGGGAACCTTCACGTATACTTACACCATTATTGTAACGCCCATTTCTGTATTTTCAAGTCCTTTTTTAAGAATCGCCCACATTACCCAATTTTCGTGTGTATTAGCCCATGGACCTGGCGCCCGGAGCACCCAAGAATTTTTGCTCAAAAAACTTTACGAGGACCTCTGTAATGAGTTGGGGATCCTTCACGCATACTCATACTATTTTTAACGCCCATTTCCCCATTTACAAACCCTTTTTTAATGATCGCCAAAATTTCCCGATCTTTCGTGTGTATTAGCCCATGGAATGGCGCCCGAAGCACCTAATGTTTTTTTCTCCTAAACCTTTATGAGGACCTCCGTAATGAGTTGAGGAATCTTTACGTATTCTCACACCATTTTTTTAACGCCTATTTCCGCATTTACAAGCCCTTTTTAAGAATCGCCCAAATTTCATGATTTTTCGTGTGTATTAGCCCATGGATCTAGCACCCGAAACACCTAATATTTTTTTCTCACAAATCCTTATGAGAACCTCCGTAATGAGTTGGGGAACCTTCACGTATCCACACACCAGTTTTAACTCACATTTTTGCATTTACAACCCCTATTTTTAAGAATCGCCCAATTTCCCCATATTTCCGTGTGTATTAGCACATGGATCTGGCGCCCGGATCATCCAAAAACAATTTCTCAAAAAACTTTATGAGGACCTTCGTAATGAGTTGGTGAACCCTTACGTATACTCACTCTATTTTTTAATGCATATTTCCGTATTTACAAGCCCTTTTTAAAAATCTCCCAAATTCCATGATTTGTCGTGTGTATTAGCCCACGGATCTGGCGCCCGAAGCAAAATATTTGTTTCCCAAAAAATATTATGAGGACCTACGTAATGAGTTGGGAACCTTCACATATATTCACATCATTTTTTAACTACAATTTCCGCATTTACAAACCCTTTTTTTAAAATCACCCAAATTTCCCAATTTTTCGTGTGTATTACCATTGATCTGGCGCCCGGAGCACCCAAAGATTTTTTATCAAAAAACTCTATGAGGACCTCCGTAATGAGTTGGGGAACCTTCACGTATACTTACACCATTTTTAATTCACATTTATGCATTTACAAACCCTTTTTTAATGATCGCCCAAATTCCCCAATCTTTCTTGTGTATTAGCCCATAGATTTGGCGCCCGAATCACCCAATGTTTTTTTTATGAAAAAACTTTAAGAGGACCTCCGTAATGAGTTAGGGAACCTTCACGTATACTCACACCAATTTTAACGCCCATTTCCACATTTACAAGCCCTTTTTTATGAATCGCCTAAATATCCCGATTTTTTGTGTGTATTAGCCCATGGATATGGCGCCCGAAACACTCAATATTTTTTTCTCAAAAACCTTTATGAGGACCTCCGTAATGAGTTATGGAACCTTCACGTATACTCACACCATTTTTAAACGCCTATTTCCGTATTTACAAGCCCTTTTTAAGAATCACCCATATTCCATAATTTTTCATGTGTATTAGTCATTCATCTGGAGCCCTGAGCACCCAAATTTTTTTTATATTTTTTTTTTATGAGGACCTCCGTAATGAGTTGTGGAACCTCATGTATTCTCACACAATTTTTTAATCCCATTTTCGCATTTACAAGTCCATTTTTAAGTATCGCTCAAATTTTCTGATATTTCGTGTGTATTAGCCAATAGATTTGGCACCCGGAGAACCCAAAAGTTTTTTCTCAAATAACATTATGAGGACCTCCGTAATGAGTTGGGGGACCCTTCACATATACTCACATCATTTTGAATTCCCATTTCTGCATTTACAAGCCTTTTTTTAAGAATCGCCTAAATTCCCCCAATTTTCGTGTGCATTAGCCCATGGATCTAGGCCCAGAGAACCTAATTTTTTTTTATAGAAAAACTTTATCAGGACATTTGTATTAAGTTGGGAAATCTTCACGTATATTCACACCATTTCTTTAATGCTCATTTGCGTATTTCCAAGCCCTTTTATAAGATTCCTCGATTTTTCGTGTCTATTAGCCCATAGATCTGGCGCCTAGAGCACCCAATTTTGTTTTCTTAAAAAACTTTTTGAGGACCTCTGTAATGAGTTGGGGAACCTTCATGTATACTCACATCATTTTTTTAATACCCATTTCTACATTTACTAGCCATGTTTTAAGAATCGCCCAAATTCCCTGATTTTTTATGAATATTATCCCATGAATCTTGCGCTAGAAGCATCCATTTTTTTTTCTAAAAATCTTTATGAGGAACTCTGTAATGAGTTGGGGATCCTTCACGTATACTCATATCATTTTTTTAATACCCATTTCTGCATTTACAAGGCATTTTTTAAGAATCGCCCAAATTTTTTGATTTTTAATGTATATTAGCCCATGGATCTAGCTCCCGGAGCACCCAATTTTTTTTCTCAAAAAGCTTTATCAGGATCTCCGTAATGAGTTGGGGAACCTTCACGAATAGTCACTTCATTTTTAACGCCTATTTTCGCATTTACAAGCCCTTTTTTAAGAATCACCCAAATTTCCTCATTTTTCGTGTGTATTAGCCAATGGATCTGGCTCACGGACTACTCTAATTTTTTTTCTCAAAAAAATTTATGAAGACCTCCGTAATTAGTTGGGAACCTTCACGTATATTCACATCATTTTTAAATCCTATTTCCACATTTACAATCCCTTTTTTAGGAATCGCCAAAATTCTCCGATTTTTTGTGTGTATATTAGCCCATTGATTGGCTCTCGAAGCACCTAAAAAAATTTCTCAAAAAACTTTATGAGGACCTTCGTAAAGAGTTGGAAAAGCTTCACGTATACTCACATCATTTTTAACGCCCATTTCCGCATTTACAAGCCCTTTTATTAGAATCACTAAAATTTGCCAATTTTCGTGTATATTAGCCCATGGATCTGGCGCCTGGAGCATCAAAAAATTGTTTCTCAAAAAACATTATAAGGACCTCCATAATGAGTTGAGGAACCTTCACGTATACTCACACCATATTTTAACGCCCATTTCCGCATTTACAAGCCCTTTTTTAAGAATTGCCCAAATTTCCCGATTTTTGTGTGTAATTACCCATGGATCTGTGGAAGGGAGCACACTATTTTGTTTTCTCAAAAAATTATTTAAGGACCTCTGTAATAATTTGGGGAACCTTTACGTAGACTTACACCATTTTAACGTCTATTTCAGCATTTACATGCCTATTTTTATTAATCGCCCAAATTCCCCAATTTTTCGTGCGTATTAACCTATTGATCTAGTGCCCGCAGCACCCAAAATAATTTTCTTAAAAAACTTTATGAGGACCTCCGTAATGAGTTGGGGAACCTTCATGTATATTCACACAATTTGTTTAACGCCCTCTTCTACTTTTACTAGCTCCTTTTTAAAAATCGCTCAAATTTATCGATTTTTTGTGTATATTATTAGCCCTTGGATCTAGCGCCGGAGTTCCCAAATATTTTTTCTCAAAAAACTTTATGAGGACTTCCATAATGATTTGGGAAACCTTCACTTATATTCCCACCATTTTTAATGCCAATTTCCGCATTTTCAAGTCCTTTTAAAGAATCACCTAAATTATCTGATTTTCGTGTGTATTAGTCATTACTCTGATGCTTGGAGCACCCAAATTGTTTTTCTAAAAAAACTTTATGAGGACCTCCGTAATGAGTTATGGAACATCATATATACTCACACAATTTTTAATGCCCATTTCCGCATTTAGAAGCCCATTATTAAGAATCGCCCAATTTTTTTGTGTGTATTAGCCAATGGATTTGGCGGTCGTAGAACCCAAATGTATTTTCTCAAAAAACATTATGAGGACCTCCGTAATGAGTTGGAGAACCTTCACGTATACTCACATAATTTTGAATCCCCATTTGCGCATTGACAAACCTTTTTTTAATAATCGCCCAAATTTTCCGATTTTCGTGTGCATTATTATTAGCCCATGGATCTGGGCCCGGAGAACCCAAATTCTTTTTATAAAAAAATTATGAGGACCTTTGTATTAATTTGGAGAATTTTCACGTACATTCACACCAATTTTAATGCTTATTTGCGCATTTCCAAGCCATTTTTAAGAATCATCCAAATTTCCTGATTTTTCGTGA
>JAJONZ010028243.1:0-13840 GCA_029582445.1 Solanum paucissectum | reverse complement strand
CCAAACTTAGCAAATCATTAAAAACTTTAAGCTCTATTAACTCATTAACAAGCCTTAAAGTTTTAACCTTGTTCCTGGACATTGTCTTCATCATGAGAATGGATTGAGTTGAATGATAATGTCGAACCGTCAGTCACAACTTTTTTTTCTCCTTGAATCTAGCTCTTGGGATCTCCAGTCTGCTAGATAGAGTTACCGTCATGCTGACTTGTCCTAAGCCGTAAACCCATTCCCTTAGATGATCTTTCAACTGCCTCTCTCACTATGCCTTTCGTTAGTGGATCTGACACATTATCACTTGACTTCACATAGTCAATTGTGATAATTCCACTAGAGAGCAGTTGTCTTACGGTGTTATGTCTCCATCGTATATGAGGAGACTTTCCGTTGTACATGACGCTCCCTGCCTTACCTATTGCTGCTTGACTATCACAATGTATGCAAATAGGTCCCACAGGTTTGGGCCAGAATGGAATATCCTCTAGGAAATTCTCGAGCCATTCAACTTCTTTAGTGGCCTTATCTAAAGCAATAAATTCATATTCCATTGTGGAGTGAGCGATACATGTTTGTTTGGACATTTTCCAAGAGACTGCTCCTCCACCAAGTGTAAACACATAACCACTTGTGGATTTTACTTCATTTGACCCGGTGATCCACTTTGCATCACTATATCCTTCAATCACGGCAAGATATTTATTATAATGCAAAGCATAGTGTTATGTATGTTTCAGATACCCCAACACACGTTCCATTGCCATCCAGTGAGTTTGATTAGGACTACTAGTGAACCAACTCAGTTTGCTAATAGCACATGCTATATCTCATCGTGTACAATTCATAATATATATCAAACTTCCCAACACTCTGGTATATTCCAATTGAGAGGCACTTTCACCTTCATTCTTTTGAAATGTAAAGCTTAAATCAATTGGAGTTTTGACAACATTGAAATTCAAGTACTTGAACCTATCCAATACTCTTTCAATATAATGAGATTGAGATAATGCTAGTACCTAAGGAGTTTTGAGAATCCTGATCCCTAAGATCAAATCAGCAACTCGTAAGTCCTTCATATTGAACTTGCTGGACAACATGCACTTAGTAGCATTTATATCGTCAATATCTTTACTCATTATTAACATGTCATCAACATATAGACAAACAATGACTTCATGATTTAGAACGTTTTTAATGTAAACACACTTATCACATTCGTTAATCTTGAATCCATTTGCCAACATTGTTTGGTCAAATTTAGCATGCCATTGTTTGGGTTCTTGCTTGAGCCCATAAAGTGACTTCACAAGTCTGCACACTTTCTCTTCTTTACCAGGAACGACAAACCCTTCAGGTTGTTCCATGTAAATTTGTTCCTCCAACTCTCAATTTAAGAAGGCTGTCTTTATATCCATCTGGTGGATTTTAAGATCATACACTGCCGCTAGTGCTATTAACATCCTACTTGATGTTATCCTTGTTACTGGAGAGTATGTATCAAAGTAGTCCAGACCTTCATTTTGTCTATATCCTTTGACTATAAGTCTAGCCTTATATTTATCAATAGTCCCATCGGCTTTCAGTTTCCTTTTAAAGATCCACTTTGATCCTAAAGGTTTATTTCCTTGAGGAAGATCAACCAATTCCCAAGTATGATTACTTAAAATTGATTCGATCTCACTATTCACTACTTCTTTCCAATAGATTGACTCAGACGAAGACATAGCTGCTTTAAATGTTGGAGGCTCATTTTCAAGCAAGAATGCCATAAAATCTGGTCCGAAAGAAGTGGATTTCCGTTGGCGATTACTATGCCTAGGATCCTCATTAGGTAGTGTAGTTTCCGTTGATTCTTCCCGTGGTCGTTTAGGTCTTTCACTTGTCGACTCACATTCAGTTTTATACGGATAAATATGTTCAAAGAACTCAACGTTATCTGACTCAATTACAGTATTCACATGAATTTCAGGATTATCAGATTTGTGAACCAAAAACCGACATGCCTTACTGTTCACATCATATCCAATAAATACACAATCCACTGTTTTGGGTCCAATTTTCACCCTCTTGGGTAAAGGAACCTCTACCTTGGCTAGACACCCCCACACTTTGAAATATTTCAAGTTGGGTTTCCTTCATTTCCATAACTGATATGGAATCGATTGCATTTTGCTATGGGGTACCCTATTGAGTATCTTGTTAGCCGTAAAGATGACTTCCCCCCATAGGTTTCACGGTAAACCAGAACTGATTATCAAGACATTCATCATTTCCTTTAATGTTCTGTTCTTTCATTTAGCCAAACCATTTGACTGTGGTGTATAGAGTGCAGTAGTGTGAATGATAAAAACTCGAGTGCAATCGTCAATAAAAGTTATGAAATACTTTTTTCCACCACGAGATGGTATTGACTTCATATCGCATATATCTGTGTGAATTAAGTCTAAAGGTTTTTAATTCCTATCAGCAGACTTATAAGGATGTTTAACAAACTTACTTTCCATACAAATTTCACATTTCGATTTATCACATTTGAAACCAGGCAATACTTCTAAAGTAATCAATTTTCGCAAGGCTTTGTAATTTACATGTCCCAAATGGACATGCATAAATCATTTGATTCCAATAAGTAAACATAAGCATAATTTTTATTAATACTGTCAACAACCATTACATTTAGTTTGAAGAGGCCCTCATTGAGGTAGCCCTTT
Organism: Solanum paucissectum; assembly: GCA_029582445.1. Taxonomy (NCBI): domain Eukaryota; kingdom Viridiplantae; phylum Streptophyta; class Magnoliopsida; order Solanales; family Solanaceae; genus Solanum; species Solanum paucissectum. The sequence goes on along the minus strand of JAJONZ010028243.1, from coordinate 11,129 downwards.
TCTAAGAACATCTCATTCTTACTTATTACAGATTTGTCACTAATTAGGACACACTTAAACCCGTTCTTAACGAGCAGTGCAACAAAAACTAAATTCTTCCTTATAGTAGGAACATGCAGGACATTGTTCAAAGTCAACACCTTGCCGGATGTCATTTTAACATTACTTTCCCAGTTCCTGCAATCCTTGTTGTTGTTGTGCTCCCCTTGAACAAATCTTCATCAAACTCAGCAGAAGTGTACGTTGCAAAGACTTCTTTCGCAGAGCAAATATGTCGAGTGGCACCTAAGTCGAGAAACCACTCCTTGAGATTTCAAACTAAGTTGCACTCTGAGATCATTGCACATAGGTCATCTGCATCTTCCATCTCTTCCACGATGTTTGCTTGACTTTTGCCTTTGTCTTTTTCTTTGTCCTTTCTTGGAGCACGACAATCAGAAGACTTTTGACCAGCCTTACCACAGTTGTAACAGTTGCCCTTGAATTTCTTCTTGGCTTGTTCTGACTACTGTCCGTTGGACTTCTTTCTCTTCTTGCCTTTGGTAGGAGCTTCTTCAACAACATTAACTCCAATTATTGTCGAACTCTTACGAGACTTCTTTTTGGCGGTTTTGTTATCTTCCTCAATCTTGAGCCGAATCACAAGATCTTCAAGCTTCATTTCCTTACATTTGTGTTTTAGCTAATTCTTGAAGTCGTTCCACGAAGGAGGTAACTTCTCGATCATTGCAGCCACTTGAAAAGATTCATTTACTAAAATATCCTCAACAATCAGATCATGGAAAATAAGTTGAAGTTCCTGCACTTGTGATCCAACAGTTTTACTATCTGACATTTTATAGTCTAAAAAGTTTGCAACCACAATTTTTTTCAAGCATGCATCTTCTGTCTTATATTTCTTCTCAAGGGCATCCCACAATTCTTTCGAAGTTGTCATTGCACTATAGGCATTATATAAGTCATCCTCTAAAGCACTCAGAATGTAGCCCTTACATTGGAAGTCTTCCTGTTTCCATGCTTCAATCATCATGAATTTTTCTCTGTCTGGCATTTCAGCAGCAGGCACCGGAGTTTCTTCACTGGTAAATTTCTGCAGACCAAGAGTGGTAAGCCAGAAAAATACCCGTTGCTGCCATCCTTTGAAATTCACACCAGAAAATTTTCTCGGTTTCACTGCTGGTGGTACAACAGTTCGGGTTGGTGCATTAACAGCCACCGTGACATTATCATTTTCCATTTCAAAATCTGTAATAAACAGAAATCGTTACAAATGACTCAGTAAGCAATAAGTTAAATTGCAAACTTAATAGGAGTATAAAACCACGAAGGTTTTTGTCTCCACAATAAACACATATTAAAAAGAATATAATTTCCTTAAGATTGTTAAACAATCTGTGTTTAAAACAATACTACTGATTACAACGAACTTTGCAGAAACACGAAGTTATCAAAGTTTAATGAACCAGTGAAGAACAGAAGAACATAAATTAATTCACAAAACTAAAATCTATAAAAACATACCAAAATTTGGAAAAATAAAATAGCATGAAGATCAAACCCACTGAATGCACAGTGTCCTCTTAAGGAAATTATTCCCCTCTAGTTTCCTAGGTTTGATTTGGAATATGTCCTCCCATGATAGAATGGTTGCAACCATTCAGAATCCGCACGACCATTTATGAAAGTTTGCAACCTTTCAAACGATCATGGCTGTTCCTGAAAGTTGCAACCTTTCAGAACAGTCATTTCCAACGGCGGGAAATTCAAAACAAAACGGGAAAGAATTTAAATTAAACGGTCACACAGATCCGAGTTCAGAACGTTTTGGTTAATTAACTAAATAATTGAAACTCTCGATCAATCATTTTCCGAAGCCGAAACCGAAGCCGAGCCGAGCGACGACGATGATGGCACGAGGGGGCTCCCTCTTTCCAACCCTTTTAACAACTAATAAAAGTGTTTCTCTATTTAAACACATCTATTTTTCTTTCCACCACCAATGTGGGAGAAATGCCTTTTCTTAAAGCATAAGAGAATCTTTTCCAATTCCTCTTTTCATCTTCCCTCCATTTCCTATTAACTCTTGCTATACCCAACAATTGTTATACCCAACAACATCTTGTTTGAACTGTTGGTATACACACACATATCAATCATACGTATACATTATTTATATATGTAAAGTGGTAATGCATCATCGGTAGTCACTTGATTATTCAAAATATTATTTTAGCCATGCAATGCCGTCCTTGACAAAATATTCGTCTACTATGTTATTGACAGTCATTTAGTTAGATTACTGTTCTTGTCAAAACCTGAGGAACATTAATCATGGGTTGTTTGTTAATGTAACGAACTGTTCCCATCGTTATAGAAAAGCCAATGGGGGAAAATTCGGGGCCTGAATATTTTTCTGTAGTATTTGGATTTTCCCAACCTTGTCTAGATTTGGATGAAATCGAAATCTTTGAGGTGTAGGGAAATATGGTAACAATCGGGGGAATCATTTATGATTTTGATTGCATGAGTAGTTAGATAACCCGTTAAGGAATCCGTACGACTTTACGGAATTGAATTTGGGTGAGTAGAACTCCCAAAATCGATCTTGGCGTAAAGGGTATTTTCTGAGCGTCGTTGGTTAGAGGTGCGTTGTGAAATGGGAATTTTGGAATTCTTGAATTAGCTCTCTGCCTCGTGTACCCGCTTTGGCGCCGCTTTTTGCCACTTTGGCGGGGCCGCTACAGCGGGGTGACGACCACTGTGGCTGGCTCGACGTGAATTAAAGTCGTTAATAAACCCCTAAACGACATCATTATGAACTTTTCAAATTTTAGAGCTAATGATGAACATCGGGAGACTCCTACTCATTTTTCACCATGCTTGAGGCTAAAGGTAAGATTTTCACTCCCTGAATCCATTTTTCGATCCGTAGAACGTAATATAAAGGGTGAATATTGATGGGGGAGGGTTTTGTTATAGATTCTATGGTGGAAACAACCCTAAATTAGATAATTGGGATCATGGGTATGATCTAGGGTTCATAAAATTGTTAGTAATTCGGGTAATTAGTGATTGTTTATTGATTCTCGTGTTATATTGATTGTTTGTAGACTAAGACCAAGCGAAACGAATCCAGAAAGGGAAGGATCAAGTTTCTTAGGGTTTCAAGCTTGTTTCGAGGTAGGTGATGGTTGTGATTCTATGATTGTGTGATGTATGTTTGTTCTTGCGTTATTATGATACTTGTATATGTATGAATCTTGCAATGTTGATCACACTTGATTGTAAGTGAGATAGATGAATGATGATTTCCATGAAATCATGACTTGAATGTATATCTTGATGATATACTTGTGATTGTGATTGAGGTGTGTTGAATAGATCGATTGCCATGTTTCAGTATAACTAACTTGGTTCGGTTGCCACATCCCGGCATAACTATGGGATCAATTTCCATGTTTTGGCATAATTATGGGATCGGATACCACGTTCTGGTATGCTAACTGTTTGGGTTTGGGTTCCATGAGAGGACCAATGATTTGATATAAAATGTGAAGTTGTTCGTTGTTCGTAAATGCTGATAATATTGTATATGTTGATATATATATGCATGTGATTATAATGTTGTCTTAACTTGCTTATGTTGCACTTAGTGGGATAGCCGCATAATCCTACTAGTACACTGTGGTTGTGTACTGATACTGCACTTGCTCTTATTTTTGTTGAGTACATGGCATCTTCAAGCGGCTACTGACAGACCCCGCTTAGGAGATCGGTGATCGTTCGAATTCAAGGGTGAGCCAATTCTTCCGGGTTTCCATGGAATTCTCTTTCGTTTATGTCCACCATTTTCAAACTTAGCCTTATGTTCTTGTTAGTTGATTAGTTCATTTGTTTGGGGTTGTATCCCTTCGTGTTTAGACTTGGTTCATTGTTAGATGTTTTGGTACATTGACTTTCAGGTTCTAGGTTATTTATTCCTCATTGTTAGTTGTTAGATCTTTGGTTGAAGTTTATGAGAACTTTAGTTTTTAGCTATTATTTGTGCTTTCATATACTTAAATGCCTTAGTTTTGGTTTAGTTGCTTGGTTTAGGTTGAAGTAGTGGTTCTCCCACCGGAGCCTAGGTTCGTTGATCAGATGTACCGAAACGAGTCTAATAGAGTCTCGCGGAATGGTACAGGGACGCCTTTACTTTTCTTCGAGAGGCTATAGGACTTTAGGAAATCTCTATTTTTCTCTTGTCTCCTTTCGTGCTATAACTTGATTCCAATTGGTATCTGTTGATTCAAATTGGTATCTAACCTCCTTCACTCTTCTGTCCGCAGATGGTTAATACTAGATTCAACGGCGTTAGGCTCGTAGCTCCCATCAATGCTCCGGTTGAGGAATCTGCAGCGAGAGGTCACGGTTGAGGCAGGGGCAGAGGAAGAGCTAGGGGTAGAGGTCGTGGAAGAGTAGCGCCTGTTGGAAATGGAGCTCCTGTTGAGAATGCTCCTGTGAACGAGAGTATTTTAGTCCTAAAAACCCTTAGGAGGTCATTTAAATTGCCCTATATGAGTAGAAAATCAGTTTTTCAAATCAAACCTTCTCATCCACGCCAAAAATTCTACGCTCAAGAAATTCAAGAAACGCTAAGGCTAGGGTTCATCTTTCAAGATTTTCCTTCAAATTGCTTCAAGAAGATGGTTCTTTCAGGTAAGTAAGTTAAAATAGTGTTGGGTTTTGTAAATTTAAATAACTAGGAAGAAGTTGAGAATTTGAAATAATCATTTTTGGAAAAAAAATTGAAAGCTGGAAATTTTGTTAAGTTAGAAAAAGTGAGTTTTTGGTCCATTTCAAATGACCGTAACTTCTAGCTGAGGAAGGGTTAGGTATATTTCCAAATATGGTTGGAAATTCCTTGGAATAATCTTTCCAATGCCGCCAAGTTTGGGTGATTCCGAGTTCGGATGAGTGAGTTATGCCCTTTGCAAGTTGGGATGTTCGAATAAGGAAATGTCCAATCCGGATTTTTAAGGGGTATTTTAGTCTTTTCCTTTCCCTATTAATTCAATTCATTTTTGGTAAATTAATTAAGGGTCAAAACTGAATTGGTTCAGTGTAGGCAATTGGAATTTACGCTAGGGTTTTTGGAGAAAGAACGCAAGAGGAGAAAAGAGGAGGAAGAGAAAAGTTCGTCGTTCTTGAAGGTTTAGCTTGTGGATTTCGCCAAGGAATTGATCCTACAAGGTATGTGAGTCTTTCATAGCATTGGGTTCGTTCACCCACGCTCCAAGCATGTTTATTTCAGCGAAATTCGTCCTGAAAGAGTTTGAAAGTTGATGTTCTTGAAATGTATTCTTGAATTTGAATGTTGTTCTTGAATTGGGGTTTTATTGTGGAGTTTCTGAGACCTTTAAGTTGAGTTTTAGAGTTGCATTGAGTTAGGTTCATGAGTACTAATGATGGGTATCGGGATCTAGAATGATTTTGAGGAAGATATTCGAGTTTGGGCGAATTGGGGTTGAAAACCGAAGAAGGAAAAAGTCGGACAGCTTACATGAAACAAGTCCGCGTCGCAGACTTTTTCCCCCTGTGAACAAAAATCTGCTCCGCTTCGCGGAGAGGACGCGGACTCCACTGTCTCAAAATTTAATTTCGCGAGCATTTATTTAGGAGCATCTCCGCGTCGTGAACTTGTTCCAAGATGGTGTTTTCGTATTTTTTTTTCAAGTTTAGCTAATCGAAACTATTTCTAAATATCAAGAGAACTTTCCTATCACAAATCATAATCCTTGAATCAATAATTCAATTCAAGGAAAGTTAAGAGTCAATTCATGGAAAGTTAAGAGTCAATTCAAGCGAAGTTAAGAGTTAAGTCAAGTTAAGTTCATCAAAGTTTTCAAAAGTCTTTTACAAACATTTTAACCTTGTTTTAGAGTTGAGTAAAGAGTACAGTTTGAAGTTCATGTATTCAAAATAGTATATCGGGACTATGTATTCCTAGAGAGAAAAATGTTTTCACATTTAAAGAAGAAGGGAAACCTTGATTTCCAAAAGAGCCTTTGAGCTAGTTTTCAGTTAAAGATTAAATGTTTTCACATTTGAGCAAGAAAAGAAACTGAGATTTCCAAGAGAGCTTTTACGCTAAGTTTTTGATTAATTATCTCAAACCAGAGAAAGAGTTTTGCTTTTACAAACACATGAGCTAAGTATATTTTGGGAGTATTATTGAGCACCGATGTGGGGATGCGAGTTTCATATTAACTCAAGTCTCCATGAAAACCATGTAGCCATCATGGGTAGAAAAGGGTCATACTTTTTAGATGAATCCTTTTCGCATAGATTAGTGGATCCACTAAGTTAGTTAGGTCCTATATCTTTGGCAGGGTATAGGATGGCCTTGGCAGCGTGATGTAAAGTGTTGTATCACCACTTAGATTCATAGTGGTGGTTGTCGGTTAGAGAAACTCCCACAGTAGTAATTGCATGGTTCCTCAAGGGGTTCTGCTTAGTATGAATGGGGGTATGGGACTTCATTCGTGCATTGCACAACTAGACTTTGAGAGCAAGCATGATATGTTTTTATGATTATGAGTTCACACCAATTTATTTTGTATTTTTATACATCTCAGAGTTATTTATATTTTTGCATACACAAAGAGTTGAAAATCATGTTTTAAACAATTTTCCTTTTTCTTTATATGGCACTTGTTTTAAACTACTTTGTATTGAAATGAGTTCAGTTAAGTATTCATGAGTTGAGAAGAGCCAAGGTAAGTGTTTCTTCCATAATCTCTTTCGAGCCTATGTTTGTTAGCATTCCAACTCGCATACTTGTACATTCAATGTACTGATGCCAGTTGGACTGCATCGTCTTATGATGTAGACACAGGTAACCATGATCAGCATCCAGCGCCTTGTTGATCCAACTTGAGCATTCAGAGTCTGTTGGTGAGCCTCTTTGCATTCCGGAGGACTCTTTTATTCACTTTCTAGTTTAGTTCATTAGGATGTTGTGGGGTTTGTCCCAACATCCATCTCAGTTGTTTTAGAGGCTTCATAAACAGTTAGTAGTTCAGTTGTCTTTACATTATCGCTTAGATGTTGTTTGAAGACTGAGTTTCCATTTTGGCTAAACTATTATTTCTTAAGTTTATGCATGAGTTATATTTTCTTATGTTTATGTCTTCCGTTGAGTTAACTAAGCCAAGCCAAGGGTTCGCTTGGGGCCAGTAATGGTCTTCGAGTGCCAGTCCCGCCCAGGGTGTAGGCTCGGGGTGTGACAAGTTTGTTCACCCACACCCCAAACAAGTTAATTTCAGCGTTAAGTTCGTTCTAGAAAGTTGAAAGTATGATGTTCTTGAAATTGGCTTTAGTTCTTGAGTTTAGATGAGATTATTGATTTCTTGATGAAATCATGTCGATTTTACAGTTGTTTATGAGTAGGTTCTTGTCTTCACGTGCTGGGTATCTAAATCTAAAGAGGAATTGAGAAAAAGAATCGAGTTTAGGTGAATTGGGGTTAGAAAATGAAGAAGGAAAAAGTCGGGCGAATCTGGCACCTTGCTCCGCGTCGCGTACCTGCTTCCCCATTTCATAAAGTTTGTCTTCGCATCGCGGAGAGGTCACGGACCTCTCTGCCTCAGAAGTTAATTCATGACCAAATATTTTAATTCATCTCCGCTTCCAGACAGTGATTTCTTGATCATTTTTCATGTTTAACTATCTAAAAAACTCCTAAACATAACGAGATCATTCCTATCACAAATCACAACCTTGAATTCATAATTCATATTCAAGAGAGGGTTAAGAGTAGAGTTCAAGAAAGTCTTTGAGTTCAATTGTGAATCCTTTGAGATCCACCATCTATTTGAGTTAAGTTTTGAGAAGTAAGTATGAGAATGAGAAGAGTCGTATACCTGAGTTCCTTATTGATTTTGAGGGAGAGCCCATAGTATTCAAAGTGTTATAGAACTAATTAGGCATTGATGTATAGTGAATGAGTGAATAGCACTCAAGTTGTGAAGGGAAATGTGATAGTAAATTGTAAGTATGAATACTAAGAGGTGAGGGTTGGCTATTTGTCATAAGGTCCTAGTGGACGAGTGTTTCTGAATTTGTATCTAGTAGTTGTAAGTTAGTATAGTAAGCGAGCAATCATATTGATATTAGGGTTTAGTCATAAATATTAAGCTTGAATTGGAGATGAGTGTCATGATCCAAATAATGACAACATGAGGGTGATGATATTCGTCTTGAGATTTGATCTAGTAGACTTGACATAGAGTAGGTGAGGAATTGAGATGTTGTTGCAATGAATGTGAGTAGTACAAGTGAGAGACCCAAACCTTTAGATAAGGGCAACGAAGTGTGGCTAAGTCACAAGAGTAACAAGAGCATTAAGAGGTGTGCCGAGATGGTATGTTACCAAATGAGGTTCCAATTAAGTTATAATTTTCCATGTGTGCCTGGATAGCATAATTAAGTTATCAATGTGGAATAGGTCCATAGCTTTCAAGTGCTAGCTTTAGACCTAAGGGGGAGATGATAAGATGAGAAATCAAGTCAAGTGTTGAGAATTTCTTAAGGAGCTGGTTATTAGGAGTCCATGGAGTTGTTAGAGTACTAAGCTTGAATGTGGTGTTGTTAAACATTAGGTGGTTCTTGATATGAGCCCAATATGGTGGTAGAGAGTAATAGTTTGGGATGAGATTTCCTATAGAGAGGTATATAATCCGAACTTAAGGATTTGGGTTAAGCTTGAATATAGTAAGAGCATACCATTAGACTCAAACTTTAGTAAGAGTAACCCCATTATCTACCCAGTCCAGTCGTCATTCGAGGACGAATGATCCCAAGATATTGTAACACCCCAGAAAATTTTGAGCTAAGACCCGAACTGTTCTTCGTAGTGAGTGAGATTTTTGCATGGAATTTAAAATTTCTTGAGTATTAAGGTCACTAGATGTAGCACCTTGAGTTCCAAGAAGAACTAAAGAGAGTTCATTCAAGTAATTCCTAAGTTTTTCTTAAGTTTTGGGTCAACTTCAAACAACCATAACTCTTAGTACAAGATGAGTTAGGTGAGAACAAGATATTAAATTAAAACCCTTCGAGTCCTCTTTCCAACGCCACCGAGTTTGCTAAATTCTGAGCTCTGAGTAAAAAGTTATGACTGATTTACTAACGACGCACAAACCTGGCAGCAGCTCCGCGATGACTCCGCGTTACGGAGCCAATACGGACCTCACTGCCTGGTAAAAAATTATTCCAACTCCCAACTCATTTTAATTATTTATTTAAGGGTATTTTAGTCCTAAAAACCTTTAGGAGGTCATCTAAATTTCCCTAAACGTGTAGAAGATCAGTTTTTCAAATCAAACCCTCTCATCCACTCCAAAAGTTCTACGCTCAAGAAATACAAGAAACGCTAAGGCTAGGGTTCATCTTTCAAGATTTTCCTTCAAGTTGCTTCAAGAAGATGGTTCTTTCAGGTATGTAAGCTTTCATAGTGTTGGGTTTGTTCACCCACACGCCAATCATGTTAATTTCAGCATTAAGTTCGTTCTAGAAAGTTGAAAGTATGATGTTCTTGAAATTGGCTTTAGTTCTTGAGTTTAGATGAGATTATTGAGTTCTTGATGAAATCATGTCAATTTTACAATTGTTTATGAGTAGGTTCTTGTCTTCATGGGCTAGGTATCTTAATCTAAAGAGGAATTGAGAAAAAGAACCGAGTTTAGGTGAATTGGGGTTAGAAAATGAAGAAGGAAAAAGTCGGGCGAATTTGGCACCTTGCTCCGCGTCGCGTACCTTCTTCCCCATTTCATAAAGTTTGTTTTTGCATCGCGAAGAGGTCACAGACCTCTCTGCCTCCGAAGTTAATTCACGAACAAATATTTTAATTCATCTCCGCATCGCAGACTTGCTTCCAGACAGTGATCGTTTTTCATGTTTAACTATCTAAAAACACTCCTAAACATCACGAGATCATTCCTATCACAAATCACAACCTTGAATTCATAATTCACATTCTAGAGAGGGTTAAGAGTAGAGTTCAAGAAAGTCTTTGAGTTCAATTGTGAATCCTTTGAGATCCACCATCGATTTGAGTTAAGTTTTGAGAAGTAAGTATGAGAATGAGAAGAGTCGTATACCTGAGTTCCTTATTGATATTTTAACCCTTGAGTCAAGTCGGTCATGCCCATAACTTCCGCATGAACTCCATCAGTTTAGTATCTTTGAAAGAAGTAGTATCTTCAAGTTCTAAGTCTTGAGTATCGAGTTCCTAACCCTTCCGAGGTTATAATCCTAATCATGGGACTATTACCTATTACCCATGAAGTCCATGAGTTAAGTTCTTCATGCCCATAATTCCGCATGAACATTATAAGTCGAACAATCTTGAGATGAGAAGTATCTTTGAGTCCTTGAGTTGAGTAGTTCATGCTCATAATTCCGCATGAACCCTCTGAGTTGAGCATTCTTGAAATTAGTAGTATCATTGAAGTTCTTAAGTTCCAAGTATTTGAGTTCTATCTATGGTTATTGAAAACCTTGCATTGATTCGTTCAAGTCCATAATTCGGCGTGAACCATATTTTAAAGAAGTCTTTTACAAATATTTAAACTTTGTTTTAAGACTTAAGATTTGAAGTTGAGTAAAGAGTAAGAGTAAACTCCTTTTTCTTTAAAATGATATATGGGAACTAAGTATTCCCAAGAGTAATGTTTTCACATTTAAGATGAGAGGAAACTGAGATTTCCCAAAGAGTTTTGAGCAACAAAGGGAACATCGATTCCAAGAGAGCTTTTAAGCTAAGTTTTTGAGTAATTATCTCAAACTAAAGAAAGAGTTTTGTTTTTACAAATATATGAGTTAAGTATATTTTGGGAGTAGTATTGAGCACCGATACGGGGGCGAGTTTGAGTTCAGATAACTCACGTCTCCACAAACCATGTAGCCATCATGGGTAGTAAAGGATCATACTTTTTTGATGACTCCTTAAGATGCTTTTAGCATAAGCTAGTGGATCCACTAAGTTAAGCGTTCTATATGACGGCAAAGTATAGGACAGTTCTGGCAGCGTGGGCAAGACGCTGTATCACCACTTAGGCTCATAGTGGTGGTTGTCGGTTAGAGAA
>JAJONZ010028242.1:0-16207 GCA_029582445.1 Solanum paucissectum | reverse complement strand
GTTGTTACTAGGATTACTGCGTTATGAGCTTGTGGGGAACACGTATACCCTAGTTATTTCTCTCATCTTGATAACAACCAAAATTGACTGCTGATTTCTGATTACTTATTGAATTTTTATAATTGTTTCACAAAACCCCCCCTTTTAATTAATTGTTATTTTTTTGGAAGTACTTTGACTAATTGGCTTTAATTGTGTGTTAAAGTAAAGTCTAAACCATTTTCCTCGTGGGATCGACCCCAACCTACAAGTTGGGTTCTTTACTTGATAACGATCGCTTATGCTTCTTTAGGGAGGTGTAATTTGAGCGTGTCAAGTAACTTGGAATTTTCCAACCTAGTCCAGATTTGGACGAAATCGGAGTCTTTAAGGTGTAGGATCTGGTAACAACCGAGTGATTTAATTATGATTTTGATTACATGAGTAGTTCGATAAGTCGTTAAGGAACCATACGACTTTACATAATTGAATTTAGTTGAGTAGAACTCCCGAAACCAATCTTAGAGTGAATGGTATTTTCTAAGTGTCTTTGGTTAAAGATGTGTTGTGAAATGAGGATCTTGGAATTTTTAAAATAGCTCACTATTTCGTTCAAGCCGCTCTGGCGGTGGTTTTGGTCGCTCTGGCGGGGCCGCTGTAGCGGGGTAAGGACCGATTTGGTGGGCCAGATGCGACTTAAAGTCGTAAATAAACCCCAAAATGACTTTATTATGTACTTTTTGATTTTTAGAGCTAAGGAACAAACCCCATTCGACTCTTAACAGTTTTTCACCATTCCTAAGGCGAAAGGTAATCTTTTAACTCCCCAAATCCATTTTTGATCCGTAGAACGTAATAGAATGGATAATTAACGATAGGGGAGTGTTTTGATCTAGATTCTATGGTGGAAACAACCCTATTGTGGGTGCTTGGGATCATATGTATGATCTAGGGTTCATATACTTGTTAGCGATTTGGGTAATTAGTGATTGTTTATTGATTCCTGTATTATAATGATTGTTTGTAGACCAAGAACAAGCGGAACGAATCCGTAAAGGGAAGGATCAAGTTTCTTAGGGTTTCAAGCTTGTTTCGAGGTAGGTGATGGTTGTGATTCTATGATTGTGTGATGTATGTTTGTTCTTTCTTCATTATGATATATGTATGTATGTGAATGTTGCATTATTGATCACATTTGTTGTAAATGAGATAGCGAGATGACGAATACCATGAATCATGACTAAATTGTATGAACTTGAGAATATCCTTGTGATTGTGATTGTGATTGTGGTGTGTTGAATGGATCGGTTGCCACGTTCCGGCATAACTAACTTGGATCTGTTGCCACGTTCCGGCATAATTATGGGATCGGTTGCCACATTCTGGCATAAACATTGGATCGTGTACCACGTTCCGGTATGCTAACTATTTGGGTTTGGATTCCATGAGAGGACCATTGACTTGTCATATTTGTGTATCTTGAGAAATGTGAAGTTGTTCGTTATTCGTAAATGTTGATAATACAGTACATGTTCGATATATGCATGTGATTATATTGTTGTATTGACTTACTTATGTTGCACTTAATGGGATAGCCGTGTGATCCTACAAGTACATTGTGGTTGTATACTGATACTGCACTTGCTCTTTCTTTGTTGAGTACATGACATCTTCAAGTAGCTATTGATAGACCTCGTTTAGAAGATCAGTGATCGTTTCGAATTCAAGGGTGAGCCAGTTCTTCTAGACTGCCATGAGTTCTTCTTTCGTCTATGTCCATATTTCGGACTAGACTTTTCTAGTTAGTTAATAGTTCGTTAGTTGGGGTAATGACCCTTCTTGTTTAGACTTTGGTTCGTTGTTAGATGTTTTGGTACATTGACTTTTAGGTTCTAGGTGTATTTTCCGCATTGTTTTAGGTTTTATTTCTTTGGAAGTTTATGGGAAATTCAGTCTTTAGCTATTTAACTTGCTTCCGTAACTTAATGCCTTAGTTTTTGGATTAGTTGCTTGGTTTGGATTGTAGTAATGGTTCTCCCACCAGAGGGTTAGTGTGGGTGCCAATCACGATGGTCTGGGTCTTGACACTATTGTTGGAAACACAATGTAGATTATGTGCAAAGTACTTTAGTTTAAATTACCTTAGACAACTTATGTAGTTTCGGATCCTGGAGTTGTCTTTGAAATTGTGTTGTATATCAAATCTTTTGCATGTCGATTCATGACGACGAGCTCTGAGGTTATGTGTGCATCTTTTGTATTTAATTTGTTAAAAATTGTGTATATGTCAGTCTATATGTGTCATCTGTCGCTATGTATAACAGAGAAAAGCAAACTCCATCGCAAAGAAAAATACTTCTCTTCACACTTAATAGGCCAACCAGACTATCAAAAAAAGTATTAGAATAACCGTATTTGTTGGATGCTTCTACATGTTTTTTGGATATATAATTTTTTTTAGACCAGAGCAAGTAAATATGATGCATTTCTTGAAGGAAGTCATCAATTTTGTAGACTTTCTTGTAATGAATGTAAACATTAATAACATATATTTTTTTTGATAACCATCCACATTTTATTATAACAAAGTGTTTTATACAGTTCAAAGGAAAATACAAACTCGTTCCACAATTGGACATGCTTAGTCTAGTAATTAAATCTTTTCGTCATCTATGAACATTTTCTAATTAAATCAAATGATAAACAACTAGTTAGCTCTGGTATGTATTGAGTTGAGTGACAGACAATTGTATCTTTTGATGCATTTTGTCTCCTTGTCTCTACACACTTCATTTTATATTTTGAACACTCCTTTATCTTTTTCATAAACGTAGTGTCTGAATACGCTTGGACAAGCTAAATGTCTAGTTTTGTCCATCCTTAAAAATGGTATTCTATAGTGTATTAATCCAAATTACTTTACATATCTCTTAAAGCATCTAATTAGCTAACTCTCTATCAACAAGAACAATAATTATTGATAAATGAAGGTGTGATGTCTATATTTTTGTTTCTCATTTCATATATTCTTTGTATCTTAATTTTAAGTGAATATATATATATATATATATATATACACACACATAGATACACACCTCAAGAGAAAATAATTCATTATGATACACTTTGATTTGGGCATTTTGAGATTAAAGTTTCAACTTTGAAGGTGATGTCTATTTTTTGTTGTTCATTTCATATGTGTTCTTTTTCTTAATTTTAAGTGAAACTCTACCAAAAACAACTTCATTACTTCACATGTATGTTCTCTTACAACTCTTTTTTAATGATTATCATGATTAATTTATCTTGGTTTATTAAATTTGTTTCTTTTGCTGGTGTGACAACTCTAATCACGTACAAAACTATCAAGAATGTGTCATTTGTTATGAAGTAGATATTTGATATTGAAAATATTTTATTTTATGTTAGTTTATTTGGTAGCCATTTGATTTTTTTTAAAAAATATTTTCCTGATCAACCATCTAGTTAATAACCAATGACACGTTTTTGATAATCTTGTATGTGATTAGAGCTAAAAATCAGTCAAAGAAACAAATTTAATAAATCAAGATAAATTAATCGTTACTATAATTTATTTATTTTGAAAATTAAATGTGTGAGGGAACATACATGTAGATTAACAAAGTTTTTTTGTGGTTTAGGTTCACTTAAATTAAAGAGAAAGAACACATATGAAATGATCAACCAAAAAATATACATCACCTTGAAAGTTGAAACTTTAGTATCAAAATGCCCAAATCAAAGTTAATTTTAACGAATTAGTTTCTCTTGAGGTATACATACATAGAATTTCACTTATAATAAATATAAAGGGAACATATAAAATGAGAAACAAAAAGATAGACATCACACCTAAATTTATCAATAAATATTGTTCAAATCGATAGAGTTCTTTTTCAAACAAGATGCTTAAAGAGATATATATTGAATATCTTTTATTAAGGATGAACATAGTTACCCAGGCTCATTCAGACATCATGATTATGAATTAAATAAATGAATGTTCGAGGTTTCAACACTCTAACATAAATAAATGAGTGTTTAATATAGATGTTTTGAATAGGTTTCAACTTGCTAACAGGAAAAATGTAACAAGAAGAGTAAATAACATCTTCTATATCATTAAGTAACTAGATTAAGAGATATCTTGACAATTTACTCAAAATATTTTCCCTTCCTTTCATCATTAGTGTTGTACTAAAGTTCTGGTTTTGATCGTCAAACAATGTATCAACTATAGTTATCACACAATTGTTAGCTACTTCAATTTTATCTCCATTAGGAAAAAAATAATCAACATGATGTTGTTTATTGGGTGCCTTTCTTTTCCTAATTACTTTGAGTGTAGTTTCGTTCTCCCAAGTTCTAAAATATTTTTACTCTATGCTTGTCCCATATTAAGATAATGTGTTACTATTTCTCTACTAATGATGTTTGCTTATACCTCGTTCTACTCGTAATACTTCAGTGTATGTATTAGGCTATTGTCACGACCCAGACCGTCGTGATTGGCACCCACACTAACCCTCCGGTGGGAGAACCATTACTACAACTCAAAACAAGCAACTAGACCAAAAACTAAGGCATTCAAACTACGAAAACGATTTAAATAACTAGTTAATGAAGTTCTCATAAACTTCAACAATTGATCTAACAACTAACAATGTGGAAGATAAACCTAGAACCTGAAAGTCAATGTACCAAAGCATCTAAACAAATAATCCAAGTCTAAACAAAAAGGGATACATCCCCAATTAATGAACTAATTAACTAACTAGAACAAATATCGAAGTCCGGAAGTGATGGACAGAGACGAAAGAGAATCATATGGCATCCCGAAAGAATTGGCTCACCCTTGAATTCGAAGCAATGATCACATATATTCTAAGTGAGGTCTGTCAGTAGCCGCTTGAAGATGCCATGTACTCAACAAAAATAAGAGCAAGTGCAATATCAATACACAACCACAGTGTACTGGTAGGATCACACGGCTATCCCACTAGTGCGACATAAGCAAGTCAAACAACATAATAATCACATGCATATATATCAACATATACAACATCATCAACATGAAGAATCAATAACGCATTTCACATTTATCATAACATCATTGGTCCTCTCACGGAACGCAAACCCAAACAGTTAGCATGCCGGAACGTGGCAATCCGATCCTATAGATATGCCGAAATGTGGCAATCCGATCCCATATTTATGCCGAAACGTGGCGATCCGATCCAAGTTAGTTATGCCAGAACGTGGCAATCCGATCCCATTCACACACCACAATCACAAACACAAGTATATCCTCAAGATCATACATTTAAGTAATGATTTCATGGTAGCGATTATTCATCTATCTCATTTACAACAAGTGTGATTAACATTGCAATATTCGTACATATACAAATATCATAATGACGCAAGAACAAGCATACATCACACAATCATAGAATCACAACCATCACCTACCTTGAAACAAACTTGAACCCTAAGAAACTTAATCCTTCCCTTTCTGGATTCGTTCCGCTTGTTCTTGGTCTACAAACAATCAATATAATGTGGGAATCAATAAACAATTATTAATTACCCGGATTACTAACAAATCTATCAAACCCTAGATCATCACATGATCCTAATTACTCAAATTATGGTTGTTTCCACCATAAATTCTAGATCAAAACCCTCCCCCATTGATATTAACCCATTCCATTATGTTCTACGGATCAAAAATGGATTCGGGGAGTGAAAAGCTTACCTTTAGCCTCAAGAATGGTGAAAACGAGTAGAAATTGCTTGGGGTTCGTTCCTTAGCTCTAAAAGTCAAAAAGTGCCAAATAAGGTCGTTTAGGAGTTTATTAACGACATTAAATTGCGTCTGACCCACCACAACGGCCCTCACCCCGCTGTAGCGGCAGCGCCAGAGCGACCCAAATTCCCGCCAGAGCGGCATTCTCGAACCAGTGAGTTGTTCGTCTTTCACCTACGATTTTAAGTCTCGTCGTACCCGCCACATCTCCCCATATCCCGTTGTAGCGGCCCCGTCATAGCGGGCCAACCCAACGCCAAAGAGGCATATTCAAAACAGAGAGCTATTTTAAAGAAATCCAAATTCCCATTCCACAACACACTTCTAACCCACGACGCTCAGAAAATGCCCTTTACACTAAGATTGATTCCCGGAGATCTACTCACCCAAATTAAATTCCGTAAAGTCGTACAGATTCCTTAACAAGTTATCTAACCACGCATGCAATCAAAAACATAATTAATCTACTCGATTGTTACCAGATTTCCCTACACCTTGGTGACTCCGATTTCCTCTAAATCTGGACAAGGTTGGGAAAACCTAAATACTACGAAAAAGTTTTTCCAACCCTAAATTTTCCCCCCGTTGGCATTTCTATAACGACGGAACCCAGTTGTTACAATAGATAACAATTTACCCATCACTCGTCCCCGAGTGACAAAACTTAGGAAAATAGGCTAAGGAAAGAAAGATGTAATACCTGATTCGACTAACAGTTGGGGATACTTTTCTCGCATGTCCCTCTCGATTTCCCAAGTAGCTTCCTCAACTGGACGATGCTTCCTTTGAACTTTCACGAACTTAATATCCTTGGTCCTCAACTTACGCACATCACAATCAAAAATAGCAATCGATTCCTCCTCATATTGGAGGTCTTTGTCTAGCACAATTGAGTCCTACTTAATGATATAATCTCTGTCACCATGATATCTCTTCAACATAGACACATAAAATACTAGATGAACACCGGATAGATTAGGGGGTAGATCCAATCTATACGCCATCGGCCCTACACATTCAAGAACCTCAAAGGGACCAATATATCGCTGACTTAACTTACCCTTCTGACCAAATCTCATCACCTCTTTCATAGGTGATACCTTAAGAAGAACGTTCTCACCAGTCTTAAATTCCATGTCTCTTACCTTATGATCCGCATACTTCTTCTGTCTACTCTGGGCTGCTGGAAGTTTAGCTTGAATACTCTTCACCTTATCTTGAGCATCCTTCACTAAATCAACCCCCAAAGGTTTCATATCTCCTGCCTCAAACCAACCTATAGGTGATCTACATCCCCTCCCATATAATGCCTCAAATGGTGCCATATCAATGTTGGAGTGATAACTATTATTATAAGAGAACTCACACAAAGGTATGAATTTATCCCAATGCCCTCCAAAATCAATCACACATGCTCTCAACTTTCTTCCAACACTTGAATAGTCCTCTCAGATTGTCCATCCGTCTGTGGATGAAAGGCTGTACTAAAAGTGAGTTGTGTGCCCAATTCATCATGCAATTTCCTTCAAAACTTGGAAGTGAATTGGGTACCATGATCTGAGATGATAGAAAGGGGCACTCTATGCAGCCTCACTATCTCTTTCACATAAATCTTACCCAATTTTCAGCATTATAATCTATTCTTACCAGAATAAAATGGACTGACTTGGTCAATCTATCAACCACTACCCAAATAGAATCGAACTTCCCCAAAGTCTTGGGAAGACCAACCACAAAATCCATAGCTATTATTTCCCACTTCCATTTCGAAATTGGAATTTTTTGAAGTAAATATGCAGGCCTTTATGCTCATACTTCACTTGTTGACAATTTTGACACTTAGCCACAAACTCCGCTATGTCTTTCTTCATGCCCGACCACCAATAAATTCGTTTCAGATCTCTATACATCTTGGTCACACCCGGATGAATAGAATATCGTGAACCATGAGATTCTGCCAACAATTTTTGAAGAAAGTCATCAACTCGAGGAACACAAATCCTCCCCTTAACACTGAGTACACCATCCACATCAAGAGTGGTCTCTTGTGCCTTACCATTCTCCATCTTCTCCTTGAGTTCATTTAAATTTTCATCCTCAAAGTGTTTGGCCTTGATCTCGTCAATGAACGTGGCCTTAACTTCAATACTAGCTAACACCCTGCCTCTTTTAGAGATGCCCAACTGCATGAACTTAGACTCTAAGGTCTGAATTTCTTTGGACAAAGGTCGCTTGATTACCCTCAAGTAAGCTAAGCTACCCATACTTACCGCTTTTCGACTCAAAAAGTCTGCCACAACAATAGCCTTACCCGGATGATATAGAATGGTCACATCATAATCTTTGAGTTACTCCATCCATCTTCGTTGTCTCAAATTCAGATCCTTTTGAGTGAACACATGCTGCAAACTACGATGATCAGTAAACACTTCACACTTAACACCATAAAGATAATGCCGCCAGATCTTAAGAGCAAATACTACCGCCGCCAACTCCAAATCATGGGTTGGATAATTTCTCTCATGCACCTTCAATTGGTGCGACGCAGAGGCTATAACATTCTTATCATGCATTAACACAACTCCCAATCCAAAATGAGAAGCATCACAATAAACTATAAAATACTTACCTTCCATCGGTAATGCTAGGATAGGTGCGGTGGTCAAAAGAGTCCTGAGCTTTTGAAAGCTCTCTTCACACTTTTCAGTCCATTCAAATGGTATCTCCTTTTTGGTCAAATTAGTCAAGTGAGTAGAAATGGAAGCAAAATTCTTAACAAATCGACTATAATAGCTAGCGAGTCTCATAAAACTCCTAACTTCCGTCACAGAACTAGGCCAAACCCAATTCTTAACTGCCTTAATCTTTTGAGGATCCACCATTACCCCTTCTTTTGAAATTACATGTCCCAAAAATACAACCGTTTTCAACCAAAATTCACATTTCAAAAATTTAGCATATAACTTTTGCTTCCCAAGAACACCAAAAATAGTACGAAGATGGTTGGCATGCTCTTCTTCATTTTTCGAATAAACCAAAATATCATAAATAAAGACTATCACAAAGGAATCAAAAAATGGATTGAACACCCCATTCATCAAACTAATGAAAATTGCAGGCGCATTAGTCAACCCAAAAGACATAACCTTAAACTCATAGTGCCCATAACGAGTTCTAAACGTCGTCTTAGGCACATCTTCTGGTCTAATTTTTAATTGATGGTAACCGGATCTTAGATCAATCTTAGAGAAAATCTCTGCCCCTTGCAATTGGTTAAAGAGATCATCTATTCGAGGCAAAGGATACTTATTTCGAATAGTGACTCTATTTAATTGTCGGTAATCTATACACATTCTCATGCTACCATCCTTTTTCTTAACAAACAAAACTGGAGCACCCCATGGTGAAGTACTAGGGCGAATAAATCCCTTATCAAGAAGCTCTTGGATTTGAGCCTTAAGCTCTCTTAATTCCACCGAATCCATGAGATATGGAGGGATAGAAATGGGGCGCGTACCAGGCTCTAAATCTATGCAAAAATCTATATCCATATCCGGAGGCATACCCAACAAATCATTTGGGAACACTTCACTAAATTCAAACACCACAGGGATAGACCCAATGTATGGAGCCTCAATCTCTACATCCCTAACGTAAGCCAAATAAGCCAAACAGCCCTGCTCTACCAATTTACTAGCCCGAATGGAGGATATAATCTTAGCTTGCTTAGGCTTGTACACCCCTTCCCACTCTAATTTTTCCTTTCTCGGAATTTCTAGAGTTACAGACTTAGCATTACAATTAAGCACAACATAATAAGGGGACAACCAAGTCATGCCTAAGATTATGTCAAAGTCAATCATATCCAGAATCACTAAATCAGCCTAAGTCTGAAATCCCATAAACAAAATAGGAAAAGCACGATAAACATGGGTAACTATGACTGACTCTCCAATTAGGGTAAAAACACGAATAGGGGCGTCAAGTACATCACAAAATCATATCAAACTCGGAGGCAAATCACACAGATACATAAGAATAAGTGGAACCGAGATCAAATAACACAGTAGCCATCTGGTCACAGACAAAAATAGTACCTGTGATCACCGTGTCGGATGCCTCCGCCTCATTTTTTCCCGAAAAAACATAACATTGAGCTCTATCATCTTGACGAGCCATTTTCCTACCTGGTTGCGCATTACTCCTACCTCCATTACCATTACCATTTCCTCTACCTCCCCGACCTCGCTGATTACCTCCTCGCCCACCTTGTGGACGTCCTCTACCATTATTACCATTCCCCGCGGGTACCACTTCTCTAGACTGCTGCTGTTGTGCGGAATCTAACACATATGGGTAGGGACAATCTCTCCTCACATGCCCAGGTTCACCACAGTTGTAGCAAGTACGATCAAAAGATGGTTTGCTGCCCGTCGAAGGCACGACACTTTGACTATCTTGAAAATTATGAGATGGAGTTCTCGAGTAGTTACCTGTAGAGGCGGGAATAGCAGACTGAATTGGCTTGGTTGCAAGTGTTGGCCTTCCAGATGCCTTAGGATAAGATCCTTGAAAGTTACCTGAATTCTTTGCCCTTTTTGCCCAAGCCTTAGCTTGACCGTCTCGCGTCACCCCTTTCATTATTTTAACATAGTCTGTCACCTCATTTAAACTTCTCTCTGCAGAAGTCATATGAACAGATAATACTTGCAACTCAGAATTTAATCCCCTAATAAATAACTGAATTCTCTCTTCCTCAGTCGTACCCAACTGCGTAGCATATCTAGATAAAGCATGGAACTTGGCCTCATAAGCAGCCATAGACATACCACCTTGCTCTAAAGCCATAAATTCATCCTTCCTGCGATCCCTCAATGTTCTGGGCACATACTTTTCTAGAAACATAGCATGAAATTGGGTCCAAGTAAGTGCATGTAAAGTAGAAGATCTACACTCCATATAAGCTCTCCACCACTTTTTCGCGTCACCTTGAAGTTGGAAAGACACGAACTCAATCCCATGTTGGTGAACAATACCCAATTTATGTAGCCTCTTATAAAAGTCTAAGATAAACTCATAAGCATCTTCAGTCTCAGAACCAAGAAATACCGGAGGCTTAATCTTCAGAAACTTAGTCAACATATCATGCTCGTTCCCAGTCATAACAGAACCCAACAAAGGACAGAAGAAAGCATCAGTATCTACATTTCCACCTGTCTTGGGCGCGGTGCTAGCAACGGGAGGATTAGTAGGAGTTTGAGTTGCTTGGGCAGATGGAAGCACTCCAGGACCAGCCAACCCTTTCAAGAATGCCATAATCTGTTGAGCTAACACCGGATCGGTGGGAGGAACAACCGTAGTCTCCGCTGGCACATCTTCCTCTTGTCCATTTTCCTCAACATATCCAACCTCAATATCCTCTTCTATCTCCTCATTATGCGCAGGAGGGTTCTCATTCATAGGAACATTATCAATCGGTACCTCATTCATAGCAGGTGCTACTATCCCATTGCCTCTACCCCTAGATCTTCCTCTACCTCTTCCTCGACCGCGACTTCTCACTGTAGATTCCTCAGCTGAAGCATTAACATGAGCTACGGGCCTAACACCATTATACCTAGTATTAACCATCTGCGGACAGAAGAGTAAAGGAGGTTAGATACCAATTTGAATCGACAGATACCAATTGGAATCAAGTCATAGCACGAAAGAAGACGAGAAAAATAGAGAGATTTCCTAAAGTTCTATAGCCTCTCGAAGAAAAGTAAAGGCATCCCCATACCGTTCCGCGAGACTCTATTAGACTCATTTTGGTACATCGAGATCAACGAACCTAGGCTATGATACCAACTTTGTCACGACCCAGACCTTCGTGATTGGCACCCACACTAACCCTTCGGTGGGAGAACCATTACTACAACTCAAAACAAGCAACTAAACCAAAAACTAAGGCATTTAAACTATGAAAATGATTTAAATAACTAGTTAATGAATTTCTCATAAACTTCAACAATTGATATAACAACTAACAATGTGGAAGATAAACCTAGAACCTGAAAGTCAATGTACCAAAACATCTAAACAAATGATCCAAGTCTAAACAAAAAGGGATACATCCCCAACTAATGAACTAATTAACTAGCTAGAACAAATATCTAAGTCCGGAAGTGATGGACAGAGACGAAAGAGAATATAATGGAAGCCCGAAAGAATTGGCTCACCCTTGAATTCGAAGCAATGATCACATATCTTCTAAGTGAGGTCTGTCAGTAGCCGCTTGAAGATGCCCTATACTCACCAAAATAACAGCAAGTGCAGTATCATTATACAACCATAGTGTACTGGTAGGATCACGCGGCTATCCCACTAGTGCGACATAAGCAAGTCAGACAACATAATAATCACATGCATATATATCAACATATACAACATCATCAACATGAAGAATCAACAACACATTTCACATTTATCATCACATCATTGGTCCTCTCACGGAACGCAAACCCAAACAATTAGCATGCTGGAACGTGGCAATCCGATCCCATAGTTATGCCGGAATGTGACAATCCGATCCCATATTTATGCCGGAACGTGGCAATCCGATCCAAGTTAGTTATGCCGAAACGTGGCAATCCGATTCCATGCACACACCACAATCACAAACACAAGTATATCCTCAAGATCATACATTTAAGTAATGATTTCATGGTAGCGATTATTCATCTATCTCATTTACAACAAGCGTGATTAACATTGCAACTTTCATACATATACAAGTATCATAATGAAGCAAGAACAAGCATACATCACACAATCATAAAATCACAACCATCACCTACCTCGAAACAATCTTGAACCCTAAGATACTTGATTCTTCCATTTACGGATTCGTTTCGCTTGCTCTTGGTCTACAAACAATCAATATAATGCGGGAATCAATAAACAATTATTAATTACCTGGATTACTAACAAATTTATCAAACCCTAGATCATCACATGATCCTAATTACTCAAATTATGGTTGTTTCCACCATAGATTCTAGATCAAAACCCTCCCACATAGATATTTACCCATTCAATTACGTTCTACGGATCGAAAATGGATTCGGAAAGTGAAAAACTTACCTTTAGCCTCAAGAATGGTGAAAAACGAGTAGAAATCACCTGGGGTTCGTTCTTTAGTTCTAAAAGTCAAAAAGTGCCAAATAAGGTCGTTTAGGGGTTTATTAACGACATTAACGCGTTTGGCCCGCCACAGCGGCCCTCACCCCGCTATAGCGGCAGCGCCAGAGCGACCCAAATTCCCGCCAGAGCGGCATTCTCGAACCAGTGAGCTATTCGTCTTTCACCTACGATTTTAAGTCTCGTCGTACCTGCCATACCGCCCCATATCCCACTGTAGCGGCCCCGCCATAGCGGCCCAACCCAGCACCAAAGCGACATTTTCAAAATAGAGAGCTATTTTAAAGAAATCCAAATCCCCATTCCACAACACACTTCTAACCCACGACGCTCAGAAAATACCCTTTACGCTAAGATTGATTCCCGGAGATATACTCACCCAAATTCAATTCCGTAAAGTCGTACGAATTCCTTAACAAGTTATCTAACCACTCATGCAATCAAAACCATAATTACTCCACCCGATTGTTATCAGATTTCCCTACACCTTGGTGACTCCGATTTCCTCCAAATCTGGACAAGGTTGGGAAAACCCAATTACTACGAAAAAGTTTTTCCGGCCCCAAATTTCCCCCCAGTTGACATTTCTATAACGACGGATCCCGGTCGTTACAGCTATTAACGGATAGGGATTAAATTTTTGTTAGTTTTTATTAGAACATTTTACTCCAAAGTTAACTTACTGATTATTTAAAATTTTACGTCGAAAAATAGTTAAACATCAATTCATATGGCACTATGGTTGGGATTTTCTTTTTTAATGCACGGATAATGTCACACCCCGAGCCTACTCCCTGGACGTGGCCGACACTCCAGAACCATTGTTGGCCCCAAGCGAACCCTTGGCCTGACTTACTTACTCAGCAGAAGACTTACTTAGGATAAATACTTTTAAAACAAGTAAACTGAACTGCTCAAAAAAATAATTTAGAATCTATCTATATATAATTGGAGAGGAAATAGTGCCACATGTCAGCACCACATAATTTCTAGACATATTAAATAATAAATACAACAATTTAATTTATAGATATATTAAATAAAAAAAAATAACAATTTTAAAAAAAATTAAAACAGTTTGTAGGATTCATGTACGTTAAAAACTTTTGAAGTGGTCTCTTTTTAAATAATAATAAAAAATTAAATATATTTGTTCCTAATAAAATGCAAACTAACTACTGTTTTCATGTTTGAAATCAGTACAACTTCACGTAATTTACTTTATTTTAAAAAAATAGAAGATATAAAATTGTCAGCATGACAAAGAAAAAGCACTAAAATTATAACAAAAAAAAAACAGAATCAATAAAATTATAATAATAAATAAGAAACATTTTCTTAGTCATTATCCACATCCTACAAATTAGCAACAACTGAATATAAATCGTTTAGCATTATCCGTAGTATATCAGTTCATACCAAATGATTTTTCTTTCATTCAAAAACTCTCTTGCAATAATCAATCATTAGCAACCAATGGATCTATCACTTCACTTCGTTAAATAAACAATTAAATTTGTTTCCTTTACGACAGTAAATTTAATATTTATAATTTCTCACTCCAATATATCTATATGCATGTGTTTTTCCCAGCAATGTCATCTCCTGGCAAATTTAATTAGTAAGATTTCTCCCTTTGTGTGTCTGTATATATGAATTTATGTATAGAATTTTATGATCAATTTTTCTTAATTCTTAATTGCTTTTTGAAATTTATTCTTAGTTATATGAATTAAATATAATTGATAAATAGGATTTATGTCTTTTTATGAATTTTATTTATTAGTCTAGATTTTTTTAATCCATCTATTTCGCCTGTATGTGTATAATTTGATGTCAATTCTGGCGCTTCTAGATATTGTTGAAATTCGTTGTCTTACTATTTCAATTCAATGGCTATGAAATTTAAATTTTATATTTTTAAAAATTCATAATATCAAACAAGGGATAGATCAATTAATGATGATGTTTGCTTTGAAAGAAAAAGAGACTTGATAATTATAATAAGAGATAAAATCTATATTGTGTTATTGGAGAACTAATGGGCCATCAAAATAAATTAATAATTTTATAAAATTTATGATAGTAATCCGCAATTAAATTTTGTAGTTTTAAAAGGTTTTTATCACTAATTATATGAGTAATATGACCAATGGAGTTTCTGTTAACAAAAAATGCTCCCTTTTAGAATTTATTTTTATGTATTTGATTGAAGGAACTCAGAAACCATTAAAGGAAAGCGAAAAAGTTACATTCTACTTTTGTTCTATCTTAAAATTGTAATTTTAGAAGATTTTATAATTTAAAATAAATTTGAAAATAAAAAAATGTTTTAACTATCATATTTTTACTATTATTTTAACTTTTTACAATTTTTTAAAATTTAAATTTTAATAGTAATTAGTTACATGTGTGTTTCCTTTTTATGTGGGAAATTATTATATTTTTAATATACATATTTTGAATTATTTATAAATGAATTGCAAAAATTAATATAAAATCTGAAAAAAAGAATTTTAAAGAAAATCCGAAGGAAAAAAAACAATTCAAAAAAAAATCAAACATAACTTCCCTTATAATTTCGAATTTTATATTGTGTAGTTAAAGTAATTACTAATTTTTAAATCAAAAAATATAAATATTGATACGTTAGTCAATGGATAAATTTAAAGGGTGATTTTAGTGCCCCTTATAATTGAAATTTTAAATTGTGAAGTTAGAGTAATTATTAATTTTTAATTCAAAAAATATAAATCTTGATGAATTAACCATTGGAGAAATTTTGTTTTGTAAGAATTTTCTTCTAACTATTTCTTTTTTGTTTTGCAGTAATGTTATGTGCTCTATATATTTTAATTTTGTTTGTGTTTTGATTTTGTGTTGATATATTTTTGATAAACGAAATACTAAGTTGATATGTTATATTGTTTTCATTAGTTATTCCTTTTGATTTTTTTAAATTCATCATATTTGTTTATTGAAGAGATAAATCAATGCATACGTGATCCATGAAATTAGTATATATTGAAACGAACAACTTAATATGTGACGAAAGACCATCAATTTTTTTTGTACCTTTAACTTTTGAATTTAATTTAAAGATAATCACGTCATTCTATAGATAAAGTAGGATGAGATAATACAAGAAAACCACTTATAAAATCTCAGTCTATTAATTATTTTTTTTAAAAAAGAGAATATTATTATTTCACGAAT
>JAJONZ010028241.1:0-14411 GCA_029582445.1 Solanum paucissectum | reverse complement strand
ATTTAATTTAATTAATTAAATAATTAATTAAAAAATAATTAAAACAACTTTGTCCAAAAAATAATCTCTCGATCGATCATTTTTCCAAAGCCAAAGCCAAAGCCGAGCCGAGCGAGCGACGACGACGACGGCGCGAGGGGGTTCCCTCTTTCCAACCCTTTTAACAATTAATAGGAGTGTTTCTATATTTAAACTCTCCTATTTTTCTTTCCACCACTGATGAGGGACAAATGTCTTTTCAATGTCTTTTCAATAAAGCATAAAAGGACTTTCCAAGTTCTCAACTTTTTCCAAGTTCCCCTTTCATCTTCCCTCCATTTCCCATTTACTCTTGCTACATACCCAACATGATATGCATCGTATTGTATTATTTTAATGAATACAACATTTGGATTGTATTATTTTTCGTTGTTAAATA
The DNA here is from genome assembly GCA_029582445.1 of Solanum paucissectum. NCBI lineage: Eukaryota > Viridiplantae > Streptophyta > Magnoliopsida > Solanales > Solanaceae > Solanum > Solanum paucissectum. Next base: position 13,993 of record JAJONZ010028241.1, on the reverse strand, counting down.
ATGTCACATATCAACAATTTGAATGATAACCCTACAAGAAAAATAGGGTACGGGGTAAAGTTTCTATAAAACGTTAGGGTGAAGAATAAAATAGGATATATAAGTAAAGACAAAATGAAAAAAAATATTAAAGTAACTACGCGATCACGCCAAATTGGGTGTTAACACAAAATGGGAGTACTTTTCATCATGAAACTATTATTCAAAATGCCTTAAAAGGGTAGTATTTTGATGAGTTAAGGTCAATCAACTGTGATCCATAGTTATAAATAAATGATTCCATATGAAAACAACGTAACGTAGAATAAGTAAGGTATAATGTAATCACTAGTATGGTATGTAATTCAAGTAAAATTATATATTATATTAGTTGTGACGACAAGTTTGTTCGTAGCTAATGTATAGCAATTTAACTAAACAAATAGGAAATTGTATAACTACGTACAAATTTAATTATAATAGGATTAAGTTTGTGGAAATTGGTTAATTAAGTTAACTATTATCTTGCTTCTCAAGTACTTTTCATGACCGTTTAGTTTAGTTGCAAGGATTCTAATAGGTTACCATCCATCTATATTCAAAATTAAATTTAGAATTTTGGATTAAATAGGTTTGATGTTTTAAGAGACGTCATTTACCTTTAACATGTTTGATGTTTCTTCAGCAAGGTGGGAATTTTTCTTCAATCTTTGGTGATGCAATAGAGAGCCTATATCATAGAGCTTAAGATGTTGTAAATTTCTTGTTGTTAACTTTGGCACTAGCATAAATTACACCAATCATCTCTCGAACATCAATGATAATATTTTCATCCATCAATAACGCCATAATTTTTTCTCTATAAATGATTTTTTTATGTGGGCCGGGGTAACGGAAGATGTGGTGAAAGTTACAATAGTTGGGATCAATGATCTTTTTGGCTTCATCTGATCACTTTGATTTAGGAAGCTCAATGACCTTGGGTTATTGTCAAATTATTATATGTTTTTTTTTTTAAATACTCATTATTTGGTGTATTCTTAGCACTTTCTCAACAAAGGTATATTCTTTTTATATTAATTTCTTTTACCTTTGTTCTTCACTTAATATTTTTTGTTCTCTTTTGTTCATTGCTTGCGTTTTCAATCTTGAGACTTTGTTTTATGTTATCTGACTTATTTTGTTTGGTCATTTTTTGGAATTTTCGCATCTGGTCAATCTCTTTATTCCATTCTGTATTTTTTTTAAAAAAATATACTAATTAGCATAAAATACACGTACAATGCACGTGTCTGAGAACTAGTATGAAAAAACATGACTTGCCAAAATAATAAAGGTAGTATCGATTTTGAGTTTATAATGTACTCTAAATTGACATTATAATAATAGGAATATTTAGTATTCACAAAATAGAAAAAAATAGTAACAACCAAAAAAAAGTTTATTAATGACATCTTCAAAAGGATTTAAAAGACCAAAATAAAGTGAATTGACTAAATTTGAATTTTATGTGTAATAAAAAGATCTAAAAGACCAAAATAAACTAAAATAACAAAAAATCGGATGTAATTAATAAAGTTTATTTTTAAATTAAAAAAATAAATCGAATTGAATTATAAATACCTAATTTATTTGTATGTCCATATCATAAATGAATAATTTTTTTTTAATGTGATTATCATTTTGTTTCCACATCACATTAGTTACAATTAGGTTCTTATTAAAACTGATACCATATTTGTTTTTTTAAAATTATTTTAATTCTGAAAGAAAAAAGGCCACCCCTTTCATTAATTAAGGGATTGTGCGTGGTCTCTTGTTTTTCTCTCAGAAAGGCCGTCGCAGCTGACATCCCTAGACGCTGCATCTTTTTCTCTTCGCCTACTTGGTTTGTCGCCATCAATTCTCTCTGGTAACTCTCACGTTTGCTTCAATTTAGTTCTCTCCTTAAACTTTGTTGTCCTTTTCCTCTATATTCAATAGAATACTGAGTTTTGATTTATGAACTGATTTTCCATAAGTAGGGATGAAAATAGGGCAGGGTGGGGGCGCGATGAAACTCAATCTATTAAATAATTTAATGAGGCAGGACATGTAATGGGTCTATACTTTCAGCAGCAAATAATAAAGCAAAGGTTGCAAGTGTGGGTTTTCTTTCTTGGTGTTTGTTTGCGAGGCTGAACGTTGTTAGCCATTGAAATGTAAAATATTACTACTTTGATTGTATAAATTGTAGTAGTAACTTAATTCAACCTCTTGAAATATACCCCATGATGTACATTCAATATACTCCGATGTTGGTTTCTATTATGCTCCTGGACCTATTTTGAGGGGTGAGGTCTTTGATGGTATAGAGGCAGTCCGTAGGTTGGAGACTTGGTTGATTGAAAACCATGGATTCCAGCCACAATACGCTGTCCCCGAGCTGAGTGAGAAGAACTTCTGGAGGATGTTTGATGGAGACCTGTACAAGCACGGCAGAAGAAAGTACAGAGCCATTGAATCCTTCATGAGTGTGTACTATAAGTCTAAGAAAGGAAAGAAGACCGAGAAGGGGGTGCAGGACGCTGAGCAAGAGACGACTGAACTTGAGGCCCCAGAAGTTGACGAGCCTGCAGATTGATCATAGACTAGTTAGTGTTCATGGCTTTTCTGCCTTTCTCATTTATGTAGTTGTGATTGTCTGAATTCTGTTAGTTTTCTTGGTCTATTTGTCGTTGCACCTTTGAACATTTTCTAGCCTTGAGATTTTTTATTTCAAAAAAAAAAATAGCAGCCACAAGTGCCGAAAAACAGTTTTTGTTACATGATCCTCAGCGGCTGCCAGTTGCCTCTCATTTAGATTTTTCTCCTTCTCGATAGTAGCAGCTTCAAATCTTTTTTATTCTGTTTAAAATTCCACACTTCAGCAACACTTGATTCATTCCAAATTTGTGGAAGTGCATTTTTCCTCGGCATCTTTGCCAACAACCTGGTCTACATTCGTTTCTCCAGCTTCATACTCTATCAATTATCGTCCAAAATTTTCATCTCGCAGCACATTAAACTATGTACCTTCAGCTACACTGTTACTTCCATCAAAACCAACATGTGCATCGTTTTGATGGTGCAACTGGTTGTTTGGATAGTTAGAACCACCAGTTTTCTTGTGAGAGGCCATAGTCCACTCATCACTAAAATACTGCAATGTCGTTATTTCCTTGTTCATCAAAGAATTGTTTCACAAAAATAACATGCTTAGCTGCATTTTTCATACCTTCATCAGCTTCTTTAGGACCAGCAACGACACTGTTTTTCACAGATTCAGTTCCACATTATTGTTGTCCAGATTTATCGAGTTTCGGCAATACAATCATGGCTGGATCAACAATATGTACACCATCTTGATCATCATCTAAAGTTCCAGCCATGACACATTGCTTTGAAACCACGAGAGTAATTGATTGCTGCTCCAAATTATTGACTTGCGACACAACATCCTCTTTTTTGTTGTTGTAGAATTCCATTTTGAATTCTCTTTTTCATTGTTAGAACCATTAGTACCACTTTTCTAGTAACTGTTTCCCTTGAATTACCTTGCACTTGGTTATCACGTTTCTATTCTCTCTGTTCCTTAGAACGAAAATTATCTAGAGAATGTTCTTAAAATTTTCATTCAATACAATACTTCGGCAAAAGTCATAGTGAATTTTTTTTCAAACTATTGTGAGTTTCCCAGTTTTAATATATCTACAAGATAACTTATTTCCTTCTGGGAAATCATCTAATAAATTCACCTTTACCTTTACCTTGAGCAACATTTGGCCGAGTTTGATCCTTAGTTGGTTTATCAACAACCATAGGCTTCCCTATGGCTGAAGCTATGGGGAAAACAGTGATAGTATCGAACACACATGAGTTTTTTTTATAGTTGCTAAGTAATATTTAAATTCTCTTTCTATTGTGCAAAACTATTTTTTCATAATTTTACCTGCATTGCTCATTACTAATCTAGTTTATGATACAATTTGAAAATTAGAGAAGTGCTTGTTAGTAATCTGTCTAATGATACAATGTGAGAATCAGTGAAGAAATTCTAAGTAAGAACTAAACTAGAATAAAGATAACTAAGAGATATTTTCATTGAGAAGCTCCAAATGAGCTAACTGTGAACACAAATAGCCTTTCTCAGTGAGAAGGCTGAACTGAAAATAAAAAATTACACTTACAAAATATATGAAACAGCCAAACTAGTTGTTAGAAACTATAACGGTCTATTTGAAGCACCGGATGTTATCAACTAATTGTAACTCCTTGACTAACCAAAACAGTTGTATAACCCTCATAGCCATCTGTACAACTTCTTAAGAAGACAACACTTTGATTAAATTTCAAATCGTATCAGTACACCCCACTAAAAGTTTTCCTTATCCTTAAGTAAGGAATGTTGAAACTCGAATCTTAACACATTAGCAACTTTCCTAGTAGCTTGCTCTTCTGTTAGTTGTTTAGATTGAGTAAAGAACTGTACAAATGCTTGTTACCCTTTTGAATCATTCTTCTATGCAATACTAGATACAAAGTTTATCAAGAACAACGTAGAAAAACTTCAAGAGTTATATGTAGAAGGTATGATGCAACACTATTCTAGACTCTCACTTGTTTTCCCTACTGATTCAGATTGTTCACCTTGTTGTATAGCCACCTAAATTTATTGTTAATAAAAATGTTAACATGAAAACATACTTCTCATGTTTACTTTATTCCTGCTAATCCTTCCCCATAAAGACAGATTTCTCCAAGATCAATAGGTAAACACCTAGAAGCTAATTTCTGCTAGTATTCTATCATTGATGGAATGTTTTTTTTCGTAGTTATTTTATTTTAAAGAATATTGTATGTGCTTCTTCTATAATATTTATCTTGTAAGTGATGTGTTTGTGTAGTTGATCATGGATAGAGGCTGGATGCATGAAGCAAAGTTCTCATAAATATATGTTGAGGGTGTCCAATCTTTTATGCAACTTGTTCGGTCTAACTTTGATCGAAATTCTAAAGTTCGATGCCCAAGTCAAGATTGTTTAAATGTATTTTTTCAGACACAAGAAGTAGTGTATGACCACCTATTGATAAAGGGAATTATGGGAAGCTACGTGCAATGGATATACCATGGGGAACAATCACAAATGAGTAATAACGATGAAGGGATTTACAATGAAGATGAAAATGAAGAGCATGACAATGATGACGAAATTCACACTATGTTAGAAGAGGTAAGTGGAAAATCATTTGTCAATTTTTCGGAGGAGACAACAACTGATAATAATGTGTGGGGTAATATGAGTGAGAAGGAAGCCAAAAGGTTTGACAAATTGCTGGAAGAAGCTAAATGTGAACTATACCTGGAATGTAAGAAATTATCAAAGCTTTCGTTTCTTGTGAAGTTGCTACATTTGAAAGTGTACAATCAATGGAGTAATAAATTGTTTGATATGTTACTGGAGTTACTAAAAGAGGCGTTGCCTACTGGTGAGACACTTCCTAAGTCATATTATGATGCTAAAAACATGTTACAAGGTTTGGGATTAGGATACATTTCTATTAATGCTTGCAGAAATAATTGTGTGTTGTACTGGGTTGAACATAAAGATAGACAAGAGTGCCCACATTGTGGTATTTCGAGGTGGAAAATTGATAATGAGAAAGATAAGAAGATTCCTCATAAAGTCTTGCGGTATTTTGCATTAAAGCCTAGACTTTAACGATTATTTATGTCTAGTAAAATAAGTGTGGACATGAGGTGGCACAAAGAAAAACATCTTGATGAGGAAAATGTGTTAAGACATCCTGCTGATTCTGAAGCATGGAAAAAGTTTGACAAAAATCATCCGTGGTTTGCACAAGAACCTCGTAATATAAGACTCGGTCTTGCAACTGATGGTTTTAACCCATTCGGTAACATGAGCACATTGTATAGTATGTGGCCTGTTGTTCTCGCTCCTTATAATCTTCCTCCTTGGAAATGCTTCCAGGACCCATTTATGATGAAGTCACTGCTTATTCCCGGTCCTCAAGCACCAGGAAAGGATACTGATGTTTATTTGCGTCCTTTGATTGATGAGCTAAAAGAGTTATGGAGTGATGGTGTAGAGACGTTTGATGCATCAACTGGGAAGTGGTTCAAGATGCATGCTGTTGTTTTATGGACTATAAATGACTTTCCAGCTTATGGTAAGTTCTTAAATTACTGTTTTTTTTTTGTTGAAAGGGGGTTTATTTATTTTTATATAATAATATGTATCCATACAAGACCGGTGTCGTGAAGCATTACAATCAAGTCGAGTACTTGCTAAGTTACCAACAAAATTCAAACCCTCCGATATTAAACGAGGCATTTCCTGCTTAGCAAAAGTTGCTCCCTCATTGTCAGCAACAACAAAACTAATACGTAACAATAATAATAATAGTAAAATAGTAATGGTAAATATATTCATAATCTCGGTATTGATCCATTCATTGCAGTATAGAATCTTATTTTTTGAAGGTTCTATGTTATAGTTTAGGTTTTAAACTACTACTGACATATATTATCTTTTATATGAAATAGGTAATTTATCTGGATGGAGCACTAAGGGATACATGGCATGTCCTACTTGCAATAAGGATACATCTTCAGAAAAGGTAAGAAGTAAAATTTGTTACGTGGGTCACTGTCGGTATCTTGAACCTAGTCACTCGTGGAGAAGAAGCAAAAAATTTAATGGGAAGAAAGAAAAAAGATCGAAACCAAAAAAGGTATCAGGAGATGATGTCTTAAAGTAATTGGATTTACTCAATACTTATAGAGCAGGAAAACACTCAAATAATAAGAAAAAGAAACGTCTTCCTGAAGAGTTGAATTGGGTTAGGAGAAGAGTTGAATTGGGTTAGGAGAAGTATTTTATTTGAGTTACCATACTGGAAGGGCTTGAAATTGCGGCATAATTTAGATGTTATGCACATAGAAAAAAATATTTGTGAGTATTTTGGGGACACTATTGGATATTGATGGGAAAACTAAGGACACATAAAGCAAGACTAGATCTTAAGGATATGAACATAAGAAAAGAACTATAGTTGCAACAGGATGGTTCTAGTTATAAAATGCCAGTTGCTTGTTATAGTATGTCAAAAAAAAGAGAAAAAATTTGGGCATTTTTAAAATCGGTTAAGTTTCCTGATGGTTATGTTGCAAATATCTCAGGGTGTGTAAGTGTAGATGATGGTAAGATCACTAAACTCAAAAGTCATGACTATCATGATTTGTTACAACGAGTGCTGCCAATTGCTCTTCGTGGATTTGTAAATAAGCATGTCTCTTTAGCATTAATTGAGTTAGGCCATTTCTTTCAACGATTATGTTGTAAGACATTAAGAAGAGATGACTTAGAACAACTTGAAAGGAATATAATTATTATATTATGTAAGCTTGAGATGATCTTTCCACCTCCTTTTTTGATGTTATGATCCATTTGGCTGTGCATTTGCCACGAGAGGCCATGTATGGGGGACCAATACAATATCGTTGGATGTACCAAATTGAGAGTGTTTTGTGCAAGCTTAAGTGTTATGTATGAAACAAGGCACGACCAGAAGGTTCTATTGCACAAGCATATATTATTGATGAGTGTTTGACATTTTGCTCTATGTATCTTACTGACATTGAGACAAGATTTAATCGTGAAGATCGAAATGATGATGGATTTAACAACAATGGAGAACTTGTTCTGGACATATTTTCAAAGATATTTAGGCCATATAGAGATGGAAAATATGATGTCATACCAAACAAAGATTTTGATATAGCTCGGTGGTATGTGTTGAATAATTGCGAAGAAGCAGAACCTTTTCTTCAGTAAGTAATTTTTCTATTTTATATATTTATGTTGACTTTTTATTATTTTAATTATTTCTATACAAATTTTTATTATATGCAAGGAGCATAAAGAACAGTTGTTGAACCAAGTTGTTGTGAATATAGATGAGAAACACAAAGAACAATTTCCTTTATGGTTCCAAAGAAAAGTAAGTGATTTTCAGATAATAACCATGTTGTTGTGTTTAAATTTTTTTCTTCTTTACTAATTGAACAGAATAAGTTTTTCTCATAGATTATGCAGTTATATACTAAGGAAAAGTCAATATCTATCAAGAAATTATATCATTTGGCAATGGGACCTGATGTGCGTGGAAGAACACAAATTGGTTGTATTGTAAATGGTGTTAGGTACCATATTCAACGACGCGATGAATTACGTAAAAGTCAAAATTGTGGTATAGTTGTTGCAGGCAATCATGAAAATGAGGTGATTGACTTTTATAGTATTATAATTGACATCCTTGAGTTAGAGTATGTTGATAAAAATCGAGTTCTCTTATTCAAATACAAGTGGTTTGATCTTCGCAAGAAAACAGGGATGCAAAAAGATAAAAATTTTACGAGCATTTGTGTTAATTTTTTTTGGTATGAACGTGATTCTTTTGTACTAGCTACTCAAGCGAAGCGAGTATTTTACATTGATGACCCAAAATTGGGAGAGAATTGGCTAATTGTGCTCAAATTTCAAGATAGACACTTGTATGATGTGTCTGAGAAAGAAACTTTGGAGACTGAAAGTGATGAGTTACATATTACAAGATGAAGTGTATCAAGACATGTCATTGGAAAGTAATTCAATTGTCTATGATACAGTGGATATGTTGAGTCAACTACATAGAGATGATGTTGATTCAGTTATCTTGGATGCAAATGTAATTGAATTAGAGGCTCAAAAAGAACATGAAGTTCATTATAACGAAGAAAATTCTAACCAAGAGGATGAAACTATGATAGAGTACATTAGTGATCATGAGGAGAATGGAGGTAATAATGGTAATAATGACAATGAAGCCGATACAACAAGTGATGGTGATGATATTGGCTTGTGATGTAACCTCATAATAGTAAAGCAATTACATGTTAATAGCTCTTCTTCATTATGTATATCATGTTTGAAAATTGTCAAGGTAGTGGTCTTATCACTATAATGAAAATCACTTTTAGTGAAAATTATTTGTCGGTACTTGAAGGTAATAGCCAGTAAAGGTCAAGTAGCTTATCAAGTACTTAAAATTTATTATTTTTATCTTTCCTTCATAATTTATTTCGTTCCCTACTTTTCTTTTATGCATTCAAAGGATAATTCTTTTTTTCCTCAAATCAATTTTTTACTTTAGAGGCGCCCCCCTCTACATCATTAACCGCTTTTGTTTTATATATTTTCGTGTAGGGATCCATATCTTCAGACTAAATGTATATGAAGGGGATGAAATTGCAGATTTGCCTCTCTTTTTGTAGCTACTTATCTCTAATATAGTGAATCAACTAACAATTCAAGTGTTATTACCTTGTTTGAAATGGTTTTACAGTGTTTAGCTTTTAGTTTTGGGGTTTCCTCATGGATGAACATCTTTTTTTTCTGCATACATTGCCTCTGATTATCAACTTCTTTTGACAAATTGCATATGTTATGATATGCTTTATGTTGAAATCTTTATATCGACTCTTGGATTTCAATTACTCATTTGGAGTTTTATTTTTTTTTTTTTTGTTGATATCGTTATATTACTAATATCTTAGTTATAGCGTTTTTTTACCTAAACTTGTTCTGAAGTGATTCAATATAATTGAGATTATTTTTGAAATTTCATGTGGTTTGAAAATATTAACTAAGCTATGTCAAATATGGTAGTTTTGGAGTTGAATCAAAAACTGTTTCTCAGTGATATTTTTTTGTAGAAATTCTGTAACACCTCGAAAACCAGACCCAGGAAAAATTTGCAGAACTTACCTGAATCGGTGAACCAAGACAGGGTTCATAGACCGTGATAGGGTCCACGGTCCGTAGACCTGCCCGTGGTCAGACTTGAACTTCACCAGGCCCAGGCGTCAGACCACGGGACCCTTCATGGGTCGTGGTTACTACGACGGGCTGTGGTGGCGTCCGTAGTGTCAAACCAGTAGACTCCCAACATGAAGCCCGTGAAGTCGGTCGTGGTAATGGCCGTAGTCCAGACCCCCAAGTTTTCAGAACCAAGTCCAGACCACGACCGACTTCACGGTCCGTGGTCCCTTTCACGGTTTGTGAAGATAGTCGTGGTCAGCCCGTCTGCAGCTTAAGTCAGAGGTCTTTCGATCTTTTCCTTTTTCGTTAGACTTCTAAGCCTTGCCGTTTTAACCCTAAATTTCGTGATTACGGTCAGTTTTAGCCTACAAACATAACTAGAACTTACCTAAGTCAGATCTTTAATCAAAAACTTAGAAAATTAGAAGTTAAAGAGGAGAAAAGGTCGAGCAGCCCTAGTTCAAGAACGCAATAACTTTCCTCCCGTTCCAGCCCTGAAATCAAAGGATTTCTCCGTGGAATTCGTCACTGCGTATGATGGATTTCACTATTGGGTTCCTTTCGCCCATTAGGTCCCTAGATTTTAGTCAGATTCTTGATTCCCTATTATTAACTAGACCTAGGGTTTCTAGAACTTAATCTGATTATCATGAATTGGTTATTTACATGTTTCAAATTAGATTATCATGTTATTACTTCGTTTATTGCATGAATTTCAGAACCCTAACTATGTATTTCTTTAGTTCTTGAATTACATATGCTAGGTCATATATTTTAGTATTTCAGATATACATGCCTCAGTCATGAATGTGTCATTATCAGTATATAATTGTGCATTCTCAGTTTGCATGTCATTTTTTAGCTGTCCAGTATATTACAAAAATTCAGTCAAATGTTTTGATCATTTAATCTATTGGGAGTAGTATAATACCGAGTTGGACTAGGGTCAGTCACCCATATAGTCCCAGAACTACGAGTCACGTAGGTTGTAAGTCCCCTGTGGGCATCATTTTAGTGATCACGCCAGCATGCCTCTACACCTTTGGCCGGGTGTATTGGATCCTCTCGATGGGGCGTATACATCGGACTCCACACTTAGCTCATGTGGTTTTATTATCGGTTATTCGTAGATCCCACAGTACAGTCAGACTCCATTGCATTGACCATATTTCAGTATAGTCAGTATTCAGTCTCAGCATGTTATAAATTGGTCATTTCATTCAGTTAGCTCAGTATTCAGTATCTATTTCATGTTCAGATTATGCTCTTGCTTTATTGCTTGTTCAGTTTTGTGTTTATTTTAGCTTTACTCTATCCTGCATGCTCAGTACCTTTCAAGTACTGACGCATACTCTGCGCTACATCTTCTCGTTATGTAGGTTCAGGTTCTCAGCATCTAGATCATGATTAGATCGGTTCCTGATCTCCAATTCAACAGCATCAGTGATGAGTCCTCATTCTCCGAGGATAATATTCATGTTATCTTTCAGTTTTCATTGTTTTAGTTTCAGTTTTGCTAGTCTTAGCTGGGCATGTCCCAGCACTTCTAGTCAGTTAGAAGCTATTTTCAGACATAGTTAGATTCAACTTAGTATTTGAGTTTGATATTTCTTTTGTATTAAAACTCTTAGATTTGATATATTCAGTTTAGTATATGAGTATTCCCCATCACTTTCATTTTCTTGATTTAGCTTCTGCATCAGTTATTATTATTCTTACTATGCTCATGTCATGCCAGCAAGGTTAACTAGGGGTCACTTGTGATCCTAGGTCCCGTGTCCGCGACTCGGGGGTATCTTGGGGCGTGATAAACTTGGTATCAAAGCATTAGGTTTAAGATTTCTAGGATGTCTGAAAAACCGCACTAAGTAGAGTCCTTCTCATGGGTGTGAAGTGCACCACATCTAATGAGAGGAAGGCTACAAGGAGTTTAAGGAAAAATCTTCATTTTCTTGTTACTCTTATCGTGCGTAGGGTATGATCTAATTCCGTTCTAACTCGACGTTCTACGTTTCAGTGATCATGCCTCCTCATTGAGCTAACGCCAGGAATGCGAATGCCAGGAACACAAATGCGGCTCCTCCAGTCCCAGATCAAGAAGTTTCAAATGCAGAGTTTCGAAACACCATTCAGATGTTGTCTCAGAGTGTTACCAACCAGAACAATCAGTGAGTTCCAGTTCAGGCAAATGCTAATGTTGGGTCAGCTGCAGCTAGAGTGCGAGATTTTGTTAGGATGAATTCCCCAGAGTTCGTAGGATCGCAGATTGGTGAGGATCCCCAAAACATCATTGATGAGGTCAAGAAGATCTTTGAAGTGATGTAGGTAACTGTGAATGATCGGGTTGAGTTAGCATCTTACCAACTTAAGGATGTGGCTCATATCTGGTATACTCAGTGGAAAGAGAATAGGGGTACAAATGCAACTCCTATCACTTGGGATTGTTTTAGTGAGACTTTTCTGGACAAATTTTTCCCAAGAGAGCTAAGGGAGGCTAAAGCTCAGGAATTTATGAACTTAAGGCAATGTAGTATGACAGTCCAAAAGTATGGGCTCATGTTTACCCAACTCTCCAGGTATGCTTCTCACATGGTTGCTGATTCCAGGGCTCAGATGAATAAGTTTCTATATGGAGTGTCAGACTTGGTGAAGAAAGAGTGTAGAAATGCTATGTTGCTAGAAAATATGAACATCTCTAGGCTTATGACTCATGCTCAGCAGGTTGAGGGTGATAAGCTTAGGGAACAGGCCAAGGAGAACAAGAAGGCTAAGACTGGAAACTATGACTATTCTCAGCAGAAATCGGGTGGTGGAAATCACTCACAGGGTCAACAAATTTTTTTAGCTCCAGCACCTTCATCAGCTAGTGTTCCATCTTCCAAATTCATACAAGATCAGAAGGGTAGGGCATCAGGCTCTAAGTCTCAAAGAAGTGTTTCAGGTACCAAAACCTACCCAACTTTCCCTAAGTGTAGTAAGAACCATCTGGGTGAGTGCCTTGCAGGAATGGAAGGATGCTTTGGGTGAAGTCAGTCTGGTCACAGGTTGAGGGATTGTCCTTCTAAAAAGGGTGAAGGAGGAATGATAGAGCTCAGTCCACAACTTCAGCAGCGCCAGCAAGTCACCCAACTCAGCAGGGTAACTCATCTGGTACATGTGGCGGACAGCGCCAGAACAGGCTCTATGCTCTTCAGGCTTGCCAGGATCAGGAAGATTCTCCTGATGTAGTCACTGGTACGTTACGACTCTTTGATCTCGATGTTTATGTTTTGTTAGATCCAGGGGCTACTCTTTCCTTTGTTACTTCTTATATAGCAGTTAAGTTTGATGTTAGCCCAGAAACTCTCTCAGAACCTTTCTCTATCTCTACTCTAGTCGGTGACCCAATTATAGCTAGACGGGTATACAAAAATTGCCCTGTCACAGTCTCCCAGAAAGTCACCTCAGCAGATCTTGTAGATTTAGAAATGGTAGACTTCAATGTCATTCTAGGCATGGATTGGTTACCTTCTTGTTATGCCTCAGTCGATTGTAGAACTAGGATTGTTCGTTTTCAGTTTCCAGACGAACCAATCTTAGAATGGAAAGGTAGGAGCTTAACGCCTATGGGTCGATTCATTTCTTACCTTAAGGCCAGAAAGATGATCTCTAAGTGCTATCTCTATCATCTAGTTTGGGTTAAGGATTCAAGCTTCGAAACCCCAACTCTTGAGTCAGTTCCTGTGGTTAATAAGTTCCCAGAAGTGTTTCCAGATGATCTTCCCGAAGTTCCTCCCGAAAGGGAAATCGACTTTGAAATTGATCTACTTCTAGATACCCAGCCTATTTCTATTCCTCCTTACAGAATGACTCCAGCTGAGATTAAGGAATTGAAAGAACAATTGAAAGACCTCCTAGATAAGGGCTTCATCAGACCTAGTATTTTGCCATGGGGTGCACCAGTGTTGTTAGTGAAAAAGATAGATGGTTCTCTCAGAATGTGCATTGACTATAGGCAGTTGAACAAGGTCACAATCAAGAATAAGTATCCCATCCCCAGGATTGATGACTTGTTTGACCAACTTCAGGGTGCTAGTCATTTCTCAAAGATAAACCTCAGATCGGGTTATCAT
>JAJONZ010028240.1:0-12535 GCA_029582445.1 Solanum paucissectum | reverse complement strand
CTACAGAACATTTGCTGTCAATTTTAGTAGTATGTGTTTCAATGGAAGAAGGAGATGGAGAAGATTAGAGAGATGGGTTTAGGGTTCTAATTTGATATAAATGGGTCGGGTTCGAATTAAAAGAGAAAATCGTGTCATTTACTTAAAATTGGGTAATTTTAGTTGATTTGGGTTTTCCATCCAATTGAGGGGTAAATTTGCTGAAATTAGTAACGGGAGGGGTAAAATTAACTTCATTTTAACGGCGAGGGTAAAGTCAACTAATAAAACAAAGTTGAGGGGTATTTTTGACCCTTTTCCCTAAAGAAAATGGTTCATCTTTGGGGAATTCGACTAAGTTAATTAACAATTCTAAAGTTAGATTTAATTAAAAATACAATAAATTAAGAGTATAAGAGAAATTGAATTTGAGCCCCTTTCGGCCTAATATCACTGTTGTCCAAAAAAGAAGTGATCTGCTGTTGATGCATGTTTGGGCTTTTGGCTCATTCCACCTGCATATTATCTTTCAATCCTTATATAACAACTCACTTTTCCTTGTATTTCAGCTTCCGAGAGCTGACCTATACTTTATCAAGATTGACTCGATAGTGATGTTGGGTCTCAACCCAACTTTAAATGCAAAGAAAGGTATCAAACTAACAGGTAATATGATAAGGTTTAAGACCATTTTTCTACTAAAATAAGCACTAAAACCAGAAAGGATGGTTACATAGTCGATTGTCTTCATCCTAATTTCGAGTTTGCAATAATGAATAGCCTTGACTAAAGACACGATAGAATAACAGACTATTTCTAAATTAAGGTTAAGAACATATGCATGACTCTTCCAACAGATGAGCAAAGGAACTTGAAAGAAAATCAAAAATCTTAGGCTCAAACCTCCGTGGGTTCGATTTCGAAGAATACTATCCTCCAACCTTTAAATTCTCAACCTCTGTCCGTATTTTTTTTCCAATGGCACCAATACCATGTATTTATAGCAAAAATAGAGATTTGAATTCAAATAGCCATTTGAGCGGGAGATGAGAGATTGATTGGAGATAATGGAAGGAAAAACAAGAAACAGGAGAACCTACCCCCGAAAATCCAGATTCGATGTGATATCTCTTGATCCGCATCAGATTTGGGTGAGATTTCTCTCAGCTAAAGTCAACAAATCTTGTTCCGAGATCTGTAATCTTTGAAAAAAAGGAGAAGAACTAACAGGGGTGATGGGCGGACGAAGAAATTAGAGTTCTTCCTTGACTTTAGCTTGGCGCGCGTGAGGGATGAAAAATGAGAAAGAAAGAGGAGAGCGTGAGAATGTGGGAATATAGGTGTAACATATCGCAATTTGTAATAAATAGGAAGAAGCCAATAATTGGAAATAGTCATTTTTGGAAAGAATTTAAATCTGAAAATTTACTTAAGTAGGAAAAAGCGAGTTTTTGGTCAATTTCAAATGGCCATAACTTCAAGTTCAGGATGAGTTAGGAGCACTTCCAGATATGATAGGAAATATCTTGGAATTATTTTTCCAACGCCGTTGAGTTTGTGCGATTCCGAATTTGTATGAGTGAGTTATTCTCTTTGGAGGTTGGGCTGTTCAAATAAGAAAATGTCCAATCCGGATTTTTGAAGGGTCTTTCAGTCTTTTCCTTATCCAATTAATTAAATTTATTTGAGTAAATTAATTAAGGGTCTAAACTGAACTTGATCAGTTTTACGCTTTTGGAAAAGAGTTAGGGTTTTAGAGAAGAGGAAAGAAGAGGAGAAAAGAGAAGGAGAAGCAAGGAAATCGTTAAGATCGCCGAGTTTAGCTTGTGGATTTCGTCGACGGTGATCCCTACAAGGTATGTGAGGCTATCATAACGTTGGGTTCGTTCACCCACGTGCCAAATTAACATATTTAATTCAGTATGGATTCGTCCTAAAAGAGTTTGAAAGTTGATGTTCTTGATATCTATTCTTGATTTTGATGTCGTTTTTGAATTTGGCTGATATTGAGAAGTTTCTGAGATCGTTACGTCGCATTATTGAATCATTTTGAGTTAGGTTCTTAGGTACATTTGTTGGGTATTTATATCTAAAAAGAATTTGAGAAAAAGAACCAAGTTTGGGCGAATTGGGGCAGGGAAACGAAGAAGAAATTTCGTCGATCAAAATTTGACAGTGCCTCCGCGTTGTTGAGCTAGTACCCAGATTTGGGAAAAGTCGTTTCGCATCACGGAGCAGTCACGGACCATTCTGCCTCAAAAGTTATTTTCAAAACCAAAATTCAAGTGCTTCTCCGCTTCGCGGACCCACCCTCAAATATTGATTTTTGGTCTTTTACTCATGTTTAACTATCTAAATTTGTTCCTAAACATCATGAGATCTTTCTTATCACAAATCACGATCTTTGAATCTATAAATTCAATTCAAGGAAAGTTAAGAGTCAAGTCAAGAAAAGTCAAGAGTCAAGTTAAGAGAAGTTCATATAGTTTTCCAAAAGTCTTTTGCAAACGTTTTAACTTTGTTTTAAGACTTAAGTTTTGAGTTCAGTAAAGAGTAAAGTTGAAGTTCATTTCTTCAAAAATATATGAGGGCTATGTATTCCCAAAGGGCTTAAAATGTTTTCGCATTTAAACAAGAAAGGAAACCTCAATTTCCAAGGAGCCTTCGGGCTAGTTTTCAGACAAGAGTAATCGCTTTCTAAATGAAGCAAGAGAGGAAACTTCGATTAACAAGATAGCCTTTGAGCTAAGTTTTTGAGCACTAATATCAAATCACAGAAAGAAGTATGCTATTAAACATAAGAGCTAATATTATATTTTTGGGAGTAGTATTGAGCACTGATATGGGAGGGAGTTCAGACAACTCACAACCTCCATAAACCATGTAGCCACCTTGGGTAGAAAAGGGTCATACTTTTTAGATGATTCCTTTAGTGCTTTTTTAGCATAGTCTTGTGGATCCACTTAGTTAGTTAGGTTCTATACCCCCGACAAGGTATAGGACGGTCCTTGGCAGCGTGAGGTAAAACGTTGTATCATTATTATAGCTCTTAAGTGATGGTTGTTGGTTAGAAAAACTCCCACAACAGTATTTTGTATTTTTATATACAAGCAGAGTTCATATTGTATCTTTGCATACATACAGAGTTATTATTGTATTTCTAAATACATAGAGTTGACATCATGTTTTAAACTGCTTTTCCTTATATTGCATTTGTTTTTAAACTGTTTTATATTGGAATGAGTTTAATTATGTTGAGTTGAGTTGAAACAAGTAAGTTTTTCAGTTCCTTTCAGATTATTTTCAAGCTTAAGTTGTGTTTAGCTTTCCAACTCGCATGCTCATACATTCAATGTACTGATGCCAGTTGGCCTGCATCGTCTTATGATGTAGACGCAAGTAACCAGGATCAGCATCCAACGCACCGTTGATCCAGTTGAGCTTCAGAGTTGTTGGTGGGCCTCTTTGCATTTCGTAGGACCCCCCTTTTTCATTTCTTTATCATTTTAGTTCATTAGGATGTCATGGGCCTATCCCGAAATCCATCTCAGTTGTTTTAGAGGCTTCATAGATAGTCAGTTAGATGTTAGTTCATTCGTCATCATTTTGTTATTGGCTTATGTTCAGATTTGAGTTGCCATTTTGGCTAAGTTAAATGTTTATTTTTAAAACATTATGAGTTCAGTTTGAGACAATTGAGTTATTTAGCATATGAATCTATTTCTTAATGCTTAAAGTCTTCCGCTGAGTAAGTAAGTGAGGCCAAGGATTCGCTTGGGGGCCATCAATGGTTCTTGAGTGCCGGCCACGTCCAGGGTGTAGGCTCGGGGCATGACAATAAGATATATGCATATATGTGAGAAGGTTTTAAGAACAAAAGGAAGGACCCTTTTTATTAAAATTTGGCCACTTTAATTGCTATTCTAATCCAATTAAACTTAGATATAACCAAATTGAGTCAAATAACTAATTCGGCCAAAATTAAAATAAGATGAATAATTATCGATTAATTATTTGAGCTTCTTAATTTAAACAATAAAAAATAATTATCAAGACTTATTCATTACTTAAAATAGAGAACTAATTATACAAAATTATATAATCCACTAATTTAAAGGAAATAAATATGTATTTATGCTAAACACTATTTTTAGGCTATTTATTATATATTTATATAGAATATAAAAATTATATAAACCAATATGTAAAATTATATAATTATTTCTGAAAAAATATTAACCAAAACTAATTAGGAAGATATATTATTTCTTTAGGATTTTTCAAAGACGATTATTTCAAATTGTTTGAAATTAAAGAACCTCGATAGTTAACTCGAATTACATAGGGTCAAAATTGGGTGTCAACAATATATTATCGGAATTGTTTAGGGGTGTAATAGGATGCCCGCATAGTTAAGGTGTCTTTTTGAAAATTCGGGACAACTTCATGTATCACTTTATGCCTTTTCTCTTTTATGAATGAACCTCTTTTACCCACTTTATCCATTTAACTACTATAATGACCCGGTCAATCATTTTTGGAATTTTCGTAAAATTATCATTTTCCCCCTTCTGATATTGATCCCCAATTAATTATGTTTGAGCTTTTTAAAGTTGGTTTCAAACTTTGAATAAAAAGTTGCGAATTGGGTAAGTTTTGATTTTGAAAGACTTAAGTTGCTTAAAATTGATTTTCGAAGTCTTTTGGAGTTTCGTGTGTCGGTAAGGAATTATGTCAATTCCATTAGTTCTAGAATGTGGAAGTTGGTCTAAGACAATTGTCGGTTTCATATTCGGAGTCCTTTTGGGGGTTTGAGGTCCTAAGTTGGAAATTTGTGGAATTTTAGCATTTGGGTTGACTTTGGTCAACATTCAGGGTTCGAATGCTTGAATCGAAATTCCGAGAGTTTCCGGGACAGGATTTTAAGCATGGATGAGCTCTTCGTTGATTTTTTAGAGGTTCCAAGCTTGATTTGACCTTTTTAGGCGTTATATTCATTTCTTGTGACTTTCACGAGTTTCGGTCAAGGAGACCTCGAATTCGTGTTTTGATGGTTTCATTTTGTACGGAACGTCGAGCATTGTCAATTTACATATTTGGTTTGCGTGTACGGGGTTCCGAACGAATCCAGATGGTCCAATCGATGAAATTGTGTTTGTTGATTTTTGTTGTCTGTGTTGGTGAAGCTAACCCTTCGCAATCGCGGTCGATGACCGCATTCGCGGGAGTTCAAAGCATTGACCTCCGTGTGTGCGGAGTAGCAGGCGCACTCACAAAGCTTATTTTTGAGTTGTCCGTCTGCGTTAGTGCATGACCCTGAACATAATATCTTCCAAAATTGAGTTTCAACCCCATTTCACCATTTTTTGAGTCTTGGAAGCTCTGTTGGGGGCGATTTGCACAAGATTTTTGAGAAGAAATACTTGGGTAACGATTACTAACCTTAAATCTTCAATTACCCATGATTATTTATGAATTTAAGTGTTCAAATCAATCTTTTGAAATGAAAAATTGGGGTTTATCTTCAAGAACCCAAAAAGTTAGTAAAATGATGATTTTGATATGATTTTAACTCCTTTTTTCGAAATGGTTTTCACCAATGAGTTTCAAATATCTTGGGTAATATTTTCAACTAAAGATTTTCAGATTCAAACCTCAATTTAGGAATTGGATTTTTGAGTTGATTGACCCTTTTGTTTAATTGTATAAATTGAGAGTTTTTATTTCTGGAATCCTATGGTGATTACTTGACTGATATAGATTGTGGGGCATTGGATATTATTTGGAAGGGGAAGACTCAAGTCATGAATTGCCTATTTGATTGAATTGAGGCAAGTGATTTCCTAAACTTCGTAAGTCTAGTTTAATATTGTATTTCTCTTCATTATATTATTGGGGAGTAATGAGAATGAGATGAAAGATTCATTGTTTCACTTGCTTAATTTTAATGAATAAGGAAAGGGGTTAAATAAAAGGTAACGTGTTGATCATGATACTTTGTGAATTTGCCTTGTTGTGAGCCCTAGTGTGTTGATTGATGAAATGCTTGGATGACATTATTGTGGCCTTGATTTGCTTGAGTTATTGTCTCCTCCTTGTGGTGTGAAATTACTTATTTGGATTTATTTTTGTGTGTAATGATGAGAAATGTGATGGTTATTGATGCCGAGGTCATTTCCGGCAAGTGCTTGTGAAGCCGAGGTCATTTTCGACAAGTGTTATGATGTCGAGGTTATTTCCGTCAAGTGTTATTGATGCCAAGGTCATTTCCGGTGAGTGTTATGAGTGTCGAGGTCATTATCGGCGAGTGATACTGATGCCGAAATCATTACCAGGGAGTTCATGAACTATGGGCGGTTCCCATGAGTTTCGAGTGACATTGTCCTGATAAATCTTGAAATTTGGTGTTCCTTGTACTTGATTAATGTGTTTTGATGAATTCGATACTTGTGGTTGATTTACTTGAAATATTTGATTGTCATAATTGATACGTGATGATTGTTGAACTGCGACTATTAAACTTTAATAATGAGGACTTGTGAACTATGTATTGTGAACTGTTAGGTTGGGTTGATTCCTATGCAGGTTGTAGTTTGAGGAGGTTCGATTGGGATGAAAGAAGTATTCATTTCTAGCTAGTTTTACTTTGTTTATCAGGTTGCTTGTGGAATACCGTATTGTTTGGTATATATTCACCTTACTTCTACACTTGTGTAGGTTCCGAGCCCAGTTCCATGTGATTGCTCTTCTTCTTCTATACCCGAGGCTTGTTGAAAGATTTCGAAGAGGTAGCTCCTTGTCATTCCAGCGAACCCTCGTTTCCTTTATGTTATGTTTTGTTTTATTTTTGAGAAACAAAAACATTTAGACTTGTAATTATCTTTCCTTTTCGTACTTATGCTTTAGTGGCTTGTACACGTGACAACCAGATTTTGGGGTGATTATAAAATGAATAAGTTTTTCGCTTTTATCTTGTTCATTGTTTTACTTTCCGCATTTCTTTCATTTTATTGGGTTGAGACTGACTTCTCTTGGTGGGAATAGACAAGAGTCATCACGTTCATTTTTGGATCATGACAACTACCCACTTTTAAATGGGTAATTATGAGTTTGATTCATTTTTTATTCATTTTAATTGAGTTGGATACCCAACCCATTTAAGATGAGTAATTTGAATGAGTACACATATAAATTATCCATCGTGCCACCCCTAGGAATAACTAGTACTTAAAAGTTACATTAATATACCAATCTCATTTGTATACTTCTTTTGCATGTCATAACGATAGACTAGTATACATATATAACAATATTTAATAGTAAGAACTTATTTTATTTTAAGCAAGATTTACCCAAAAAGCTCGCATGAATGATTATAAAAAAATAATGGAAAATGACCTAAAATACCCTAAACTATTGGAAATGGTACATTACTATCTTCCATCCACCTACTAGCTCTCAAATATCCCTAACATCTACCTTTAGGTCCTATATTACCCATATTTTTAACAATTCCTCATTTAAACTCAATTAATAAAGGAATAAGACATAAGTACCCCCCTAGACTATGACCGAAATCTCAGAGACACACCTAAACTTAACTAAGGTCTTATTACCCCCCTGAACTCATTTTTTTCGTATTTTTGTGCACCTTTTGTGTTGACGTGACACCTTCAACCACCCAAGTTGGTTGTGTTTGTACACACTCGGCCGCCACGTGTGTAAATATTTTTTATTTTTTTTTAATTAAAAAGGATTTTTTTTAAAAGTAAAAAATATATTTAAAAAAATTAAATTCTTTCTTAATTTTTTGTACAAAACTTAAATTTATAAAAAAAAATTAAAAAAATATTCTTTTTTTTTATCTTGTATTTAAATTAAGTTAATACACATTTTTTTTTACCTACATTCGTTGTATCTTGTCTTTTATTTTTCTATTGATTTTTATTTTCTTTGTCTTTCGTTTTGATTTGATTTCAAATTTAATTCCAAATGTCTTGTATTTAGAATAAGTTAATTTTGACCGGATATCAAATAAGTGAAGAAAATCAAATAAAACATAAAAAAATTAAAACATTAAAATTAAGGACACTTTTTTTAAAAAAAAAAATACACATATTTTTAAAATATTTGAAAGTGAAAAGATAATAAATTAATTTAAAAAATGTTTAAAGTGAAAAGAAATTAAAATAAATATTTTACAAAGTAAGAAATAAAAATAATTAAATATATATAAGTTTTAATATCAATAAAAATGTGTACTAACTAATTATAAAGTTACCAATAAAAAAATGGCATGTGTTCAATTTGTGCACTCATCACCTATCTTCAAGAGAGTGTGCACACTCTCTATGCCATGTCAGCGTTTATGGTGTATTTATTTCATTTTAAATTAATTTAGAGGGTAATAGGACTCTAGTAAAGTTGAGGTGTGTCTCTGGAATTTCGGTCATAGTTTAGGAAGTACTTCTACCTTATCCCATTAATAAATTCATTAATGACGTGACAATCATCTATTGATCACCTTATAATTAACCTAAATTATTTTAAAAACCCACCCATTCCCAAATCAGACCCGCCCCAAATTCATTTAACCAATCCATCCAAAAACAAAACATTTCCTTCTCAACATTTTACTTCATCTTTAAACTCTTCCATTTTAACATTTCCTGCAACATTTCACCCCAAATAAACTCATCTGTGAAGCTAATTTAATGGCACCAATGCAGTTTGGAATTTTAAATTGCCAATGCAGTCCTTTTAGGGGGTGGGGGGCGAGAATTCTCGTGCATGAGCCACTGACTAATGCAATCGAAGTGAAAGGTCAGCAGAGGCGTATTCATGATTTTGAGATAATGGGTGTACTATTATGAAAATGTGGATTTAAGAAATAAATTTTGATCGGTTTGTCATTTAGAAAGGAAAGGAAAGGAAAATAAAACAAGATAGATAAAAGATTCATATTTCTAACCTCACAGAGGTGCACCCAATCATCATTACACAATATTATATGATACTTGAGTGTGAGTTCACACATCTAACTTTAATTTATTTTTTTAAATATAACACTACTATATATGATTTCGGGAGGGGAGCATGAGTTCACGTGAATCTGATGACCCCCTGTGTGGTGACAGTCTGCGCTTCCAATAACCTGTCGATTAGAGAAGCCATCCTGCAAAAACAATTTTTTTTTTTTTGAGTAAGATAATTGAACTTATATGACTAGATCTTAATCACTAGGAAGAGACAATCAAATGAAAATAAGCCCTTACCAAACAAATACTATAGATCATTCTTGATGCGATTCAAACGTGCAAAATTGATTTCCTTGCTTAATCCTGTATTGACATTTTCAATCTGATCTTGAAGGGCCAACAAACCCTAATTCAAGATTATAATTTGTAAGAAGAAATATTTCATAAAGAAAAATATTTTTTTTATACTATACTACTTTTTGTCCTTATTTGTCCATTATTATGTCATAACTCACGTTTTCCACGTAAACATGGAAAGTTTGATGCATGAAATTTTGTGCCTAAGATGTCACATACAACTTGTTATAATATCTTAAAAAAAGAGTAAATGTTACAGATCAAATAAGCAAAATTTACTTGTCAAAGAAAAATCAACTAGCCATGGATATTTTTTAAAATACAACAATCATTATATGGTGCAAGAATATTGAAAATAACGTTAACTAAATTTCATCCTAACACAAAAGTAGATCTATGTGAAACACAAAAGTAAATCTTTATTGGAAAACACGACTTATGAAGTTTAAATAAATGACCGGAAGTTGCAAGAATAGTTTATAAATTAGAAAATATTATTTTAAATAGGGAGAAGGCACAAGTACCTTCTAGACTATGATTGAAAATCCAGAGATACACCTTAACTAAACTAAGGTCCTATTACCTCATGAACTCATTTTATATATAATATTGTACACCTTTTAGCTTATGTGGCACACCCCGTGACTCCACGCAGTTGAGGCGCGTGGGAGATATTTGGATGCCACGTAAGCCAAAAAAGTATACAAAATTACAAAAAAAATGAGTTAGGGGTAATAGGACCTTAGTTTAATTAAGGTGTGTCTCTGGGATTTGGGTCATAGTCTAGGGAGGTACTTCTACCTTTTCCCTTTTAAATATCACTTTCATCTACACTAAAATAAGTATCAAGAGATTAATACTCATTAAAACATCTAACTGAACGGAACAAACCACTACCCCTACTTCATACCCACAACTATAACACCCCCCTCCCCCTTTTGGGAGCTATGAATAATGATATATACATAAGAAATGGGTTCCATTTAATCTACAAAACAATGACCTACTTGTAAGACTAAAGTCACACATATCTTATAAACCTGAAAACAACATATTAATCATAACATTAAGAAGCAAAAACATACCCAAGATTATCCTTATGAAAAAAGAAAGAAAAAGATTGTAAGCTACTCTAAATCTTTGAAAGATTGAATCTTTTGAATAAAGATGCATTTTCTTTGCTAGAGGTAGCATAACAAAAGTTATATCAACACTACATGAAATAAGGTTAACCATAATTTATCTACAAAAGTCAAGAACTTACTTCGTTAAATTCTCAAAACCTACTGAAGACAGACATGTGAAAAATCAAGTTTCCTATTCTTTTAAATAGAATTTTTTTTTAAATTTATAAAGATGATTTTCAAAAGGCATGTAAGTTATTATATTCTTAAATACAGTAAACAAGTTAAACAAACATATATAGAGTACTCGTATAGTCCATCAAACTAGTTCCAATTCAGATATAGCTAATTTAATTGACATTTATTAAATGTCTAAATGAGAACTCAACCAAAAAATCCCATCAAATGGAAGTTCATGAAAATTTACATTAATTTTTTTTTTAAAAAACAATGATCTATTTCTTAATTAAAATTAAAACTAATGTAGAACATCATCATCAATAAATAAAATTCACGGCATAAATGTAGTCAAATTTAAGTAAAAAAAAGAAGAAGAGCAACTTACATGAATGACAAGACTAATGATAGGAGAAATTAAGGTGATCAACTCCTGGAGTAGATTTGCAAATCATTATAATTGAGGAGGAAAGAGTGATCCGAGTTGGAGGTAGATTTGCAAGAAATGATACAATCGAAAAGCATGAATGCGGGTTGTGGGGGTGGGGGATGGAGCAATTTAAAAATCGATAAAATTGAGGGATGGGGGATTTCTTCAATCTATACAATTGAGGTAATATTTTTTTTATATATTAAGGAATTTTAATTGAGTTGATAGATAAATTTAAACTAGGATGAAGATGTGATAAATATCTTTCATATAGGACAAAAGCGTGAAATCTTTAGATTATCATAACCCAAACCTTCTCTAAACTCCTTGTGTGATTAGTTACCTCCACCCCACCCCACCATCCAGGATGAGTATTGACATCTTTATTCAAACATTTGTCATCTTCCATATTCGAAATTTTTAGAACATTATTCACGTGACTTATTCCACATGAAAAACATTACTCCCTTTGACTCATTTTATATGATTCACTTTACTTTTTAGTCAGTCCAAAAAAGAATGTCACGTTTCTATATTAAGTAACAATTTAACTTTAAAACATCCACATTATCCTTAATAATCAAATGATTTATTGCCACACAAACATTTGTCGCTTATTTTAGACCACGAGTTTCAAAAGTCTTTTTTTCTTTCTTAAAATTCTTGTCAAGTCAAACTAACTCATATAAAATGGAACTGAGAGAGTAACTAAGAGTTTTTTTGCATTATTTTCTTGTCCTTATCTCCTTCCTATAACTGTCATGTTCTTACTTTTCTATTTTATCCAATGTGTTCTGTGGTCCAGTAATCAGTCGCGGAGCCATGATTTTCATTAAGAGGATGAGGTTCAATTGTTCAAACGGTTACGCCATTGAAACATTACAAAAGAAATATCAATACTAGGATATTCATCAGGGATTCAAAATATATACAAAGTAAGTGCATGAGATTAAATATACCATATATCGTGTCATTTCAGAGCGAAGAAGTGTCAGTTGACTCCCTCTGGACAATGGATATCACTTGCAGGATAGGACAATGGATATCACTTGCAGGATCATCATCATCATCGTCGTCCCTTAGCATCAGCTAATTAACCTCAAATGTGGAGCAACCTTCCAAGATTACACACCAACTAATTGAGATCTAGATTCTTTTTCATGTATTCATAAACGATTGCTAGCTGCTGGCACTACTGTCGAGTCAAACATGAAGAATGCTCCGGAAATTGTTCCACAACCAAGTTGCACAAGAGCACAAGGTTCTGCACAATTGTTAGAAAAATGCTATTTTCACTTTGTTGGAGATGAGTTGGTTAGCAGTACTTAATTATGTACTTATCTATATCACTATATATCCTGAAGAAAATAAATCCTTCAACATTTCATAGATAGCCAAATCTAAGAAGTGATGGTATCAGCCATTTATAAAATGCCCCTGATCCTGAATCCTATATATCTTTTGATAGTTTTCCCAGGTTGGGAACCTTT
>JAJONZ010028238.1:0-15982 GCA_029582445.1 Solanum paucissectum | reverse complement strand
TACAACAAACTTTGCAGAAACACAAAGTTTCCAAAGTTTAATTAACCAGTGAAGAACAGCAGAACAAAATTTAATTCACAAAACTAAAATTAGTAAAAACATACCAGAATCTGTAAAATATAGAACATGAAGAAGATCAAGCCTACTGAATGAATAGTGTCCCCTTAAGCAAATTATTCCCCTCTAGTATCTGAGGTTTGATTTGGAATATGTCCTCCCAAGATTGAATGATCTCAATCACCAGTGTATTGATACCCAAAATTCTAGTGTCAGCGAGCCACTCAACGATAGTAAAGTACACAAAAAATATTTTTGCAGAAGAAGAAGAAGAGATCAGAAGTTTTTGTAAGTAAAAAGTCTGAATAATTATGGGTATTTATAGCCAAGAGGAACTGGTTCCGAAAGGTTGCAACCTTTCAGAATCCACACGACCATTCATGAAAGTTTGCAACATTTCAAACGGTCATGGCTGTCCCTGAAAGTTGCAACCTTTCAGAACAGTCATTTCCAATGATGGGTAATTCAAAATAAAATGGGAAAGAATTTAAAAAATAGGTCACGCAGATCCGAGTCGGGTCGGAACGTTTTGGTTAATTAACTAAATAATTGAAACGGTTTGGCCATTTAATTTAATTTAATTAATTAAATAAATAATTAACTAAATAATTAAGACAAACTTTGTCCAAAAATTAATCTCTCGATCGATCATTCTTAAAAGCCAAAGGCAAAGCCAAAGCCAAAGTCGAAGTCGAAGTCGAAGCTGAAGCTGAAGCCGAGCCGAACGAGCGATGAAGACGATGCGAAGGGGGTCCCTCTTTCCGACCCTTTTAACAACTAATAGAAGTGTTTCTCTATTTAAACACATCTATTTTTCTTTCCACCATCAATGAGAGGGAAATGCCTTTTCTTAAAGCATAAGAGAATCTTTTCCAATTCCTCTTTTCATCTTCCCTCCATTTTCCATTAACTCTTGCTATACCCAACAATTGTTATACCCAATAATCCACCACATTAATGGGGAATGGTTATAACATAAAGGAATGCACGTATCAGTGTGTACTTTACAAGCAAGGATCAATTGCATGTGGATAAGTAGGTTTCCCTTTGGACTTTCCATAGTGAACATACGTCGGATATACTCGGTCAATCGGTAGATGCGATATCTTTGAACCATCGAGTTTTGGTGTATACCTAGACAACCATATGTCACACAATTAACCCTTTACCATTTATGGTTCTTACGGTTGTGTTCGTTTCAGCCATGAATGCCTCTTGGTTTCATGAGTGTATAGAGAATAGGATTTTGACATAAAATTCTGTTTGAAACGGCTTAAACTTCACACTCACATAGGTGATTTCTAATCGTGTCATCTCGTAGATACACTATTTGGTCAAATCTGCCAAACTTAGCAAATTATTAAAAACTTTAAGCTTTATTAACTCATTAACAAACCTTAATGTTTTAGCCTCGTTTCTGAACATTGTCTTCATCATGAGAATGGATTGAGTTTATTGACAATGTCAAACCATCAGTCACAACTTTGTTTTTCTCCTTAAATCTAGCTCTTGGGATTTCCAGTCTGCTAAATAGAGTTACCGCCATGATGACTTATCCTAAGTTGTAAACATATTCCCTTAGATAATCTTTCAACTGCCTATCTTACTAGGCCTTTCGTTAGTGGATTTGACACATTAGTTCTTGAATTCACATAGTCAATTGTGATAATTCCACTAGAGAGCAGTTGTCTTACGGTTTTATGTCTCCGTCGTATATGACGAGACTTCCCATTGTACATGATGCTCCCTGCCCTACCTATTGCTGCTTGACTATCACAATGTATGCAAATAGGTCCCACATGTTTGGGCCAGAATAGAATATCCTGTAAGAAATTTTGGAGCCATTCAAGTTCTTCACCGGCCTTATCTAAGGCAATAAATTATGATTACATTGTGGAGCGAGCGATACATGTTTGTTTAGATGATTTCCAAGAGACTGCTCCTCCACCAAGTGTAAACACATAACCACTTATGTATTTTACTTCATTTGACCCGGTGATCCAATTTGCATCACTATATCCTTCAATCACGGCAGGATATTTATTATAATGCAAAGCATAGTGTTGTGTATGTTTCAGATACCCCAACACATGTTTCATTGCCATCCAGTGAGTTTGATTAGGATTACTAGTGAACTGACTCAGTTTGATAATAACACATGCTATATATGGTCGCGTAAAATTCATAATGTACATAAAACTTCCCAACAATCTAGCATATTACAATTAAGAGTCACTTTCACCTTTATTATTTTGAAATGTAAAGCTTAGATCAATTAGAGTTTTGACATTGTTGAAATTCAAGTATTTGAACTGATCTAATACTCTTTCAATATAATGAGAATGAGATAATGCTAGTCCATGAGGAGTTTTGAGAATCCTGATCCCTAAAATCAAATCAGCAACTCCAAAGTCCTTTATATCGAACTTGCTGGACAGCATGCGCTTAGTAGCATTTATATCGTCATTATCTTTACTCATCAACATACAAACAAACAATGACTTCATGATTCCGAACGTTGTTAATGTAAACACACTTGTCACATTCATTAATCTTGAATCCAGTTGCCAACATCGTTTGGTCAAATTTAGCATGTCATTGTTTGGGTGCTTGCTTGAGCCCATAAAGCGACTTCACAAGCTTGCACACTTCTCTTCTTTACCAAGAACTACAATCCTTCAGGTTGTTACAAGTAAATTTCTTCCTCCAATTCTACATTTAAAAAGGCTGTCTTGACATCTATTTGGTGGATTTTAAGATCATGCACTGCCACTAGTGCTATTAACATCCTAATTGATGTTATCCTTGTTACGGGAGAGTATGTATCAAAGTTGTCCAGACCTTCCTTTTGTCTGTATCCTTTAACTACTAGTCTAGCCTTATATTTGTCAATAGTTCCATCGGCTTTCATTTTCCTTTTAAAGATCCACTTTAATCCTAAAGGTTTATTTCCTGGAGGAAGATCATCCAATTCCCAAGTATGGTTAGTTAAAATTGATTTGATCTCACTATAGACTGGTTCTTTCCAATACATTGACTCAGACGAAGACATCGCTGCTTTAAATGTTTGGGCTTATTTTCAAGCAGGAATGCCACAAAATCTGGTTCGAAACAAGTGGATTTCTGTTGGAGATTACTACGCCTAGGATCCTAGTTAGGTTGTGTATTTTCCATTAATTCTTCACGTGGTCATTTAGGTCTTTCACTCGTAGACGCACATTCAGTTTTATACGGATAACTGTGTTCAAAGAACTCAGTGTTATCTGACTCAATTACCGTATTAACACGAATTTCAGGATTATCAAATTTGTGAAACAAAAACTGACATGCCTTATTGTTCACAGCATATCAAATAAATACACAATCCACTGTTTTGCCTCCAATTTTCACCCTCTTGGGTAAAGGAACCTCTACCTTCGCTAGACATCCCCACACTTTGAAATATTTCAAGTTGGGTATCCTTCCTTTCCATAACTCATATGGAATCAATTGCGTTTTGCTACGGGGTACCCTATTGAGTATCTTGTTAGCCGTAAGGATGGCTTCCCCCCACAAATTTCGCAGTGAACCAGAATTGATTATCAAGGCATTTATCATTTCATTTAATGTTCTGTTCTTCCTTTCCGCTAAACCATTTGACTGTGGAGTATATGGTGCAGTAGTTTGATGAATAATACCACATTCCAAACATATCTTTGCAAAAGGGGATTCGTATTCTCCACCCCTATCACTCCGAATCATTTTTATCTTTAGATTCAATTGATTTTCCACTTCATTTTTGTATTGCTTAAATTTATCAATTGATTCATCCTTACTATTAAGCAAATATACTTAACAAAATTGAATGCAATCGTCAATAAAAGTTATAAATACTTTTTTTCCCACCGCGAGATGGTATTGACTTCATATCGCATATATCTGTGTGAATTAAGTCTAAAGGTTTAAAATTCTTGTCAAAAGACTTATAAGGATGTTTAACAAACTTACATTCCACACATATTTCACATTTCGATTTATCACTTTTGAAATTAGGCAATACCTCTAAAGTAATCAATTTTTGCAAGGCTTTGTAATTTACATGTCCCAAACGGGCATGCCATAAATCAGGTGACTCTAATAAGTAAACAGAAGCATAATTCTTATTAATACTGTCAACAACCATTACATTCAGTTTGAAGAGGCCCTCAGTGAGGTAGCCCTTTCCTAAGAACATCTCATTCTTACTTATTACAGCTTTGTCAATAACTAGGACACACTTAAACCTATTATTAACAAGCAGTGAAGCAAAAACTAAATTCTTCCTAATAGTAGGAACATCCAGAACGTTGTTCAAAGTCAACACCTTGTCGGATGTCATTTTCAACATTACTTTTCCAGTTCCTGCAATCCTTGTTGTTGTTGTGTTCCCCATGAATAAATCTTCATCGAACTCAGCATGAGTATACGTTGCAAAGACTTCTTTTGCACAACAAATATGTCCAGTGGCACCTGAGTCAAGAAACCATCTTTGGGATTTCCAACTAAGGTACACTCCGAGATCATTGCACATAGGTCATCTGCATCTTCCATCTCTTCCACGATGTTTGCTTGACTTTTTCCTTTGTCTTTGTCCTTTCTTGGAGCATAATAGTCAGAAGACTTGTGACCAACCTTACCACAGTTGTAATAGTTGCCCTTGAATTTCTTCTTGGCCTGTTCAGACTTCTATCCGTTGGACTTCTTTCTCTTCTTGCCTTTGGTAGGAGCTTCTTCAACAATATTAACTCCCATTATTGTCGAATTCCCACGAAACTTTCTGACGGTCTTGTTATCTTCCTTGATCTTGAGCTGAATCACAGGATCTTCAAGTTTCATTTCCTTACGTTTATGCTTTAAATAATTCTTGAAGTCGTTCCACAAATGAGGTATCTTCTCGATCATTTCAGCCACCTGAAAAGCTTCATTTACTACCATATCATGAGCAATCAGATCATGGAAAATAATTTGAAGTTCCTGCACTTGTGATCCAACAGTTTTACTATCTAACATTTTATAGCCTAAAAGCTTTGCGACCACAAACTTTTTCAATTCATCATCTATCTTATATTTCTTCTCAAGTGCATTCCACAATTCTTTCGAAGTTTTCATTGCACTATAGACATTATATAAGTCATCCTCTAAAGCACTCAGGGCTATAAGAAGTTTGCATGTGTCCATGCTTCAATAATCTTGAACTTTTCTCTGTCTGACATATCAGCAGAAGGCACTGGAGTTTCTTCATTGGTAAATTTCTGCAGAACAAGAGTGGTAAGCCATAAATATACCTGTTGCTTCCATCCTTTGAAATTCACACCAGAGAATTTTCCCGATTTCTGTGTTGGTGGTACAGCAGTTCGAGTTGGTGCAACAACAACCACCGTAACATTATCATTTTCCATTTCAGAATCTATAATAAACATAAATTTATACAAATGACTTAGTAAGCAATAATTTAAATTGCATACATAATAGGAGTATAAAACCACGAAGGTTTTTGTCTCCACCAGAAACACAGATTAAAATAAAATAAATAATTTCCTTAAGATTGTTGCCCAATCTATGCTTAAAATAGTACTACTAATTACAACAAACTTTGCAGAAATACGAAGTTCCCAAAGTTTAATTAACTGGTGAAGAACAGAAGAATAGAATTTAATTCACAAAACTAAAATCTATAAAAACAAACCAAAATCTGTAAAAAAAAAAGAGAACAGGAAGAAAATCAAGCCCACTGAATGCACAGCGTCCCCTTAAGGAAAGTATTCCCCTCTAGTATCCGAAATTTGATTTAGAATATGTCCTCCTAAGATAGAATGATCTCAATCACCAGTGTATTGATACCCAAAACTCTGGTGTCAGTGAGCCACTCAACGGTAGTAAAGTACACAAAAAATATTTGTGCAGAAGAAGAAGAAGAAATTAGAAATTTTTGTAAGTAAAAAGTCTGAAGAATTACGGGTATTTATAGCCAAGAGAAACTGGTTCCGAAAGGTTGCAACCTTTCAGAATCCACACGGCCATTCATGAAAGTTTGCAACCTTTCAAACGGTCATGGGTGTTCCTGAAGGTTGCAACCTTTCAGAACAGATTAAAATAAAATAAATAATTTCCTTAAGATTGTTGCCCAACTGTGCTTAAAATAGTACTACTAATTACAACAAACTTTGCAGAAACACGAAGTTCCCAAAGTTTAATTAACTGGTGAAGAACAGAAGAATAGAATTTAATTCACAAAACTAATATCTGTAAAAACAAACCAAAATCTGTAAAAAAAAAAGAACAGGAAGAAGATCAAGCCCACTGAATGCACAGCGTCCCCTTAAGGAAAGTATTCCCCTCTAGTATCCGAGGTTTGATTTGGAATATGTCCTCCTAAGATAGAATGATCTCAATCACCAGTGTATTGATACCCAAAACTCTGGTGTCAGGGAGCCACTCAACGGTAGTAAAGTACACAAAAAATATTTGTGCAGAAGAAGAAGAAGAAATTAGAAATTTTCGTAAGTAAAAAGTCTGAAGAATTACGGGTAATTATAGCCAAGAGAAACTGGTTCCGAAAGGTTGCAACCTTTCAGAATCCACACGGCCATTCATGAAAGTTTGTAACCTTTCAAACGGTCATGGTTGTTCCTGAAGGTTGCAACCTTTCAGAAAAGTCATTTCCAACAACGGTAAATTTAAAATAAAATGGGAAAGAATTTAAATAAAATGGGTTACGCGGATCCGAGTCGTGTCGGAACGTTTCGGTTAATTAACTAAATAATTGAAACGTTTTGGCCATTTAATTTAATTTAATTAATTTATAAATAATTAACTAAATAATTAAAACAAAACTTTGTCCAAAAAATAATCTTTCGCTGGATCATTTTCCAAAGCCCAAGCCAAAGCCGAGCGAGCGACGACGACGGCGCGAGGGCTGTCCCTCTTTCCAACCCTTTTAACAACTAATTGAAGTGTTTCTCTATTTAAACACATCTATTTTTCTTTCGACCATCAATGAGGAAGAAATGCCTTTTCTTAAAGCATAAGAGAATCTTTTCCAATTCCTCTTTTCATCTTCCATGTATTTCCCATTAACTCTTGATATATCCATCAATTGTTATACCCAACACTCTATAGTCCAATAATAGTTGCAAACTCTTTAAGTGCTACATTGTCTTTGACTTCTTATACTATGTCTCTTATCGCACACACTTAACATAAGTTTTCTGTTTTCCCTCTCTTTTCACGTTTTCCCCTCATGTAACAGAGATCATCCAAATTTATGTTTCTTTTGTTCTCTTTCTTTATATCATTTTATATATAATTCTATCTATGTATTCAATTTTTTTGAACTCATCAGTCTCTATTATTCTATTCTTACAGTTTTGAGAACTCAAAGCTTTCGATTCTTGATTTTCTGATAGAGCTATTTTTCTTTATTCAGGATAGTGTTTGTAAATAGCATTACGTCTGGTTGTTATTGTGATGGATGTCTTTAAGATTCATCAATTTTTTGGAATTTTAATTGACTAGTGTCTGGAAACGTGTTTTGCGTGTGTGTTCCATTTATTTTTTAAAAATTCATTAGAGTGATTAAAATTTTAAGAAAACATGCACGTTATGCTTATTAAAAAAAATTACTCATATGAATAGGATTATGTCCTAAAAATGATGATTTATATAATAAAAAATAATCCAAAAATATTAAAAATAATTGTGAACAACATATTCCAAAATTGTAGTCTTCCTTAGACTGTTACGCCAACATACTATCCAAATTAAGGTCACAAAAAATACAATGAAGAATTATCATAAGAACAAATCTCAAACAAAAATTAACTGGAAAAGAAGTAATACCTAAACTGTGACTCACTCTTCCATAGATCTATTATACCCTCATCACTTCTCCAATAATAGTTGCAAACACTCTAGGTCCTACATAGTATGCTAATTGGTTCCCCTCCCTCATTATATAATGGATAATGCATTATTTTTCTTTAAGATTGTGTTTGATATCTTCTACTATGTCTCTTATGGCACACACTTTACATAAGTTGTTTTATTTTCCCTCTCTTTTCACGTTTTTCCCTCATGCAAAAGAGGATCATCTTAATTTACATTTCTTTTGTTCTGTTTCTCTATATAGTTCTATATATAATTATGTCTATGCATTTAATTTATTCGAACACATCATTCTCTATTACTCTATTTTTGCAATTTTGAGAACTCAAAGCTTTCGATTCTTAATTTTTTGACAGATTTTTTTTGAGGTTAGCGTTTGTAAATAGAGTTAAGTCTGGTTGTTATTGTGAAGTATGTCTTTACAATATATCATTTTTTGTGATTTTAACTGACTTGTCTCTATGGTTGTGCCTTGTACGTGTATACCATTTAGGTTTCTTTTTAAAAAAAAATCATTAGAATGATTAAAATTTTATGTAAACATACATGTAATTATGATTAATAAAAAAATGACTCATTATGAATGGGATTATAACATAGAAAAAAATGATCATTTATACACTAAAAAATAACCTAGAAATATTAAAACAATTGTGAACAACATATTCCAAAATTGTATTCTACTTAGACTGTTATGCTAACATAGTATCCGAATATAGTTCACTAAAAATAAAATGAAGAATTCTCAAACAAAAATTAACAAGAAAAGAAGTAATAGCTAGTTGCGAACACTTTAGGTGCTACATAATTTACTAATTGGTTCCCTTCCCTCATTATAAGATGCATAATCTATTGTTTATCTTGAAGATTGTGTTTGATCTCTTCTACTATGTCTCTTAGGGTAGAAACTTTACATAAGTTTTTTATTTTCCCTCTCTATTTCACGTTTTTCTCTCATGCAAAGAGGCTCATTTAAATATATGTTTCTTTTTTTCTATTTCTATTTGTCGCTCTAGATATAATTCTATCTATGTATTCACTATAGTCGAACTCATCCGTCTCTATAAGTTTTTTTTTACAATTTTAAGAATTCAAAGCTTTTGTTTCTTGATATTCCGGCAGAATTTTTTTTTATTCAAGTTAGTGCGTGTAAGAGTTAAGTCTGATTGTTATTTTTAAAAATATCTTTAAGATACATCATTTTTGTGCATTTTAATTTACTAGTATCTGGACAAGTGCGTTGCACGTGTGCCCCGTATATTTTTTATAAAATTTATTAGATTGAGCAAAAATTTATGAAAACATGCATGTAATGATTAATAAAAAATTATTTATATGATTAGGATTATATCATAGAAAATAATTATCATTTATACAATAAAATACAGTCTAAAAATATTGAAATAATAGTGAAAAACATATTCTAAAATTGTAGTCTTCCATAGACTTTTACGCTAACGTGCTATCCGAATTCGAGTCACTAAAAATACAATGAAGAATTATCATAAGAAAAAGTCTATACCAAAAATTAACTGGAAAAGAAGTAATAATCAAACTGTGACTCACTCTTCCGAAGATCTATTCAAGACTCATCCATTGTCGAATAATAGTTGTAAACACTTAAGGTGCAACATAGTATGCAAATTTGTTCCCTTTCCTCATATTATGATGAATAATGTATTGTTTTTCTTTAAGATTGTGTTTGATCTCTTCTACTATGTCTCTTATGGCACACACTTTGAGTAAAGGATCAAAATTGTCCTTTATGTTTGAGTAAAGGATCAAAGAAGTCCTTGTGTTTTAACATGGAGCACTAATAGTCATCCATGTTTCAACAATTGGTACACTTTTGGAGCTTTTCTCGTGCAGTTTTGCTGTTGTTACGGTGATTTTCTGTTGCTGTTTTTGGTGCAGTTCTAGTGCTTTCTGGTAGTGGTGTTGATGCAAGTTTAATGCTGATTTAAAGGCTATTGTGATGTATCAAAAGTGTACCAATTGTTGAAACATGGAGGACTATTAGTTCTCCATGTTAAAACATAGACTACTTTGATCCTTTACTCAAACATAAAGGACAATTTTGATCCTTTACTCCACACACTTTACATAAGTTTTTTGTTTTCTCTCTCTTTTCACGTTTTTCCCTCATGCATAAGAGGCTCATATAAATTTATGTTTATTTTGGTCTCCTTTTCTATATTGTTCTATATATAATTATGTCTATGTATATAATTTATTCAAACTAATATGTCACGACCCGAGCCTACACCCTGGACGTGGCCTGCACTCGAGAACCATTGATGGTCTCGAAGCGAATCCTCATCCTGGCTGGCTGACTACAAGCGGAAGACTCCCTCAAGCATACAAATGCTTAAAACTGAATTTAAAAATCATAAAACTCAATTAATTAACTCAGAATATAATAGTATATTCAACTAACCCGATATAGGAAACTTAAGTCTTTAAAACATTTAACAAAGTAGATGAAACAAACTTCTCAAACTCTAATGTCTATCTATGAAGCCTCTAAATGACAAATATGGAAGTCGGGACAAGACTCAAGACATCCTAACAAAACTGAAAACTAAATGGAATCCTCCGGAAGCAAGGAGGCTCACCATAGCTAACTCGAACTGCAAGTGGTATCAACGAAGCTTTTTGTTGATGACCCTGAATACCTGTATCTGCATCATAAAAGATGCAGGCCAAATAGCGTCAATACATGGAATGTACGAGCATGTAAGGGGAATTCTAAAACATAAACATAAGCTTGAACTAATAGAATAGAAACATAAAATCACTCAACTCAACTCAATCGCACATCAACTATAGGATACTCAACTCAAGGAAACATAGTTCAACTCAAAGATACTCAACTCAAAGATACCCAACTCAAAGATTCTCAACTCCAGAAAAAAACAACAATAAAAGATGCAATTTATGGAAAGATTTTAAAACAATAGATATCAATTCAATTGTATGTAAAAAATACAATAATAACTCAAGTGTATGTAAGAATACAATAATAACTCTTATTTGTATATAAAAATACAAAATAACTCGCTTTGGAGATTCACTAACCGACAACCATCACTATGAGCTATGTGATGCTACAACGTCTCACCCACGCTACCAGAACTATCCTATACTTTGTCGGGGTATAGGACTACTCACTAAGTGGATCCACTAGTCTATGCTTAAAAAGAAATAAGGAATCATTAAAAAACGTATGATTTTCTACCCATGTTGGCTACATGGTGTATGAGGACATTGAGTTATATGAAGTCGTCCCCATATCGGTGCTCAAAACTACTCCCAAAATATAACTTAGCTCGTATGTTTATAAACATAACTCTTCCTCTGGTTTGAGATTATACTCAAAATATTTCTCTTAAAAGAGATAGTACTCAAAACTACTTATAACTTATTTGGAAATCTCAGTTTCCTCCTCATTTTAAATGTAAAATATTTACTCTTGGGAATACTTAGTTTCCATTTATTCATTTTGAAAAATGAACTCAACTTTACTCATCCGCATACTCAAGTACTCAAGTCTTAAAACAAATTATAAATAATTGTAAAAGACTTCTCAAAATAGAGATCATGCCGAATTATGGACGTGAACGACTCAATTCAAGGTTTTTCAATAACCATATGTAGAACTCAATACTCGGAACTCAACAACTCTAGAACACAAGGACTCAATGATACTACTTAATTCAAGACTACTCAACTCATAGGGTTCATGTAGAATTTTGGGCATGACCAACTCAACTCAAGGACCCCCATGTACAACATATGGTAACCCATAATCATGAAATATAGTTTCAAAAAGGGATAGGAACTCAATACTCAAGAACTTAGAACTCGAAGTTACTCCTCCTCTCAAGAACACTCCATTCATAGAGTTCATGCGGAATTATGGGCATGAACGACTCGACTTAAGGATCTCAATTACAATATAAAATAAAGAATACACTCTTCTCATTCTCATACTCATTTACTCAAGTCTTCAAACAAATTATAAGTAATTGTAGAAGACTCTTTGAAAAGACTCAAAGGGACTTTCTTAAACATTACCCTTACTCTACCTTGAATTTAAATTATGTACTCAAGGATCATAATTAAGATATATAGGATTTCTTAATGATTAGATGAAGTTTAAATAGTTGATAATAAGAAATGGGCGAAGACACAAACTGGGGATCATGTGTGCGATGCGGAGGAAAATTATTATTTGTTATCGGGAAATAATTTTTGATACAGAGGACTCTGTATCCTCTCCACGACGTGGAGAGGGGTTGATCGATTAGATGCTGAAAATATTAAGCACCTTTGCGATGCAGACCTGGGCGCAATTATTTGCCCGATCTTTTCTTCCTCTCCCAAACTCGACTCAACTACCACACAAAGTAGTTTCATCGACCAAATTCATGAAAAATCACAAACCCAAAATGATTTCAATGAAACCCATATAAAAATCTTTCAATGAACTCAACTCGTTTGCAAAACTCACACCTCAAGAACTCAAAGACCTTCAATGATGGCTAAAACTCAAAAACTTTTTAAGAACTCAATAATTCAATTTTAAAAAAAATCAAGGATAGAAGTAAACATGATTTGCGTGAGGGCGAACAAACCCAACACTATGAAAGCTTACATACCTGAAAGTACCATTTTCTTGAAGAAACTAGAAGGAAAATCTTGGAAGATGAACCCTAGCCTAAGTGTTTCTTGAAGTTTCTTAACCATAGAATTTTAGGAGTGAATGAAAGGGTTTGATTTAACAGAACTTATTTTTCTACACGTTTAGGGTAATTTAAATGACTTCCTAAGAGGTTTCAAGACCAAATGTCACGCCCCGAGGCTACCCCCTTGACATAACACGGGACCTAGGATCACAAATGACTCCAAGCTAACCCTGTGTCTGGCATATCATAAGCATACTATAACATAACTGAGTAGAACATATACTATGCGAAAGCTAAATAGTAGATGATTGAAAGTGGGGAATACACAAAAGTTATATGAATATACATAAAACTTACTAAGAGTTTAGTAATACTAAACATTCACTCAAAACTAAAGATGAATCTAATACTATGTCTGAAAAATCTTTACTGACTAGAGTTGTTGGGTCATGTCCCCAGCTAACTCTAGAAAAATTGAAAACTTAAATAAAAGACTGAATATGAAAAACATGTATATTCTCCTCAAAATATGAGGACTCACCACTGAAGCTACTAAATACTAATCGAGAATCGATCAATGTGTGATCTGGATGCTGAGTACCTAAACCTACACCATGAAAGGATGTAGCGCATAGTATGCGTCAATTCTTGGAATGTACTGAGCATTCAGGATATAGATAATAGATGACCAAAATATATAAGCTGAACAAGGCATAATTGAGAAATGATGTAATCTGAACAACATATAAATGTTGAGATATAAATATGTACTAAAGTATAACTGCAAGATCTGAACTAAATGTAATGACAAAGTACTAATCATCAAGATAACATGTTGAGACTGAATATTTAAGTGTAAACTGAAAACCTGGTCTAATGCACTAAAGTCTAACTGTGGGAGCAACTATTAACTGACTTAA
This sequence comes from Solanum paucissectum, assembly GCA_029582445.1. Taxonomy (NCBI): domain Eukaryota; kingdom Viridiplantae; phylum Streptophyta; class Magnoliopsida; order Solanales; family Solanaceae; genus Solanum; species Solanum paucissectum. The sequence continues at coordinate 2,415 of JAJONZ010028238.1, read as the reverse complement.
AACCACATGAGCTAAACGTAGAGTCTGATGTATACGCCCCATCGAGAGGACCCAATATACCTTGCCAGGGTATAAAGGCATGACTGGCGTGATCACTAAAATTTATGCCCACTAAAGGGGACTTATACTCCTACAGCGGAACGTAGTTTGGGACTATAAGGGTACGCTGAACCCTAGTACAACTCAGTGCTAAGCCTACTTCCAACTGAAAATGTATATGACATAACATAACTTAAATATGTATAGCTCAATATACTAACATGCAAATATGAGAATGCAACATTTATAAACGAATAATGTAACATTTGAAATCTGGAGCATTTTTAGTTGTTTAACTAACCTAGCAAATGTAATTCATGAACTAGGAGAATCAACACAACTAGGGTTCTGAGTTTCACATACGGAACTAAGCGACGTTTACACGAAAACATGATAATTAGATTATGAATACTATAACAGCTGAATCAGAACCAATATCTAATGTGTTAGAAATCTTATATCTAAACAAGATATAGAGAATCGAGAATCTGACTGAGTTATATGGACCTTGTGGAGTAAAGGGACCCACTAGTGAAATCTCAAATACCTGGTGATGAAATTCATTGAAAAATCCTTTGATTTCTGGGGCTGAACTGAAGAAAATATTTTGCTTGTTCTTGAGGAGTTGGTCGACTCTTTCTCCTCTTTTTCCTCAAGGTTTTGGTGAATAATTATTTAGGGTAATATCTTACTAAAATATATGGCTAAAACTGACCAACACAAAATAGTTTAGGGATAAAATAATAAGGAAAACACCCAAATACCCCTAAGCTAAAAGTCAACTCCCGACCTACAGACTCTGATCGACGGTCCGTGTACTGACCTATGGTCCGTCCTTCACGGCCGTCGATTGGGTCAGAGTCTTGCAAGATGGGGTTTAAACAACGGACCCAGGACCAAAAACCATGGTCCAACTTACGATCCGTAGGTCCTACCGTCGATTGAGATTTTTCTGGTAATTCTAGGTGGCCCACCTATGGTCCGTTGTTCAACCTACGGTCCGTAGGTGGCCTTTGTCGGTGGAACCTATAAGTTATGAAAATCTGCTATTGGCTCTTTGTAGAATCTGGGGTGTTACATTATCTCCCCCTTGGGAACATTCGTCCTTGAATGAAGTCCAAACTAGCTGAGTATGGAGGGAAGGAGCTGCAATCCCTACCACTAAGTACTAGGAACTAATATCTAACTGAACTGAGTTCCAAGAATCATGCAAATATGCTGAGATTCAAGAATAACTGAAGGAACAAGATACTGAGACTGCATTACGTAAGATTAACCTGAGATACTGGATAGGAACTATCACATGAAGCTGAAATAGAATCGGGAGGAAAGAGGTGAGGATACTTGTCCTTTATCGCTGCTTCTGCTTCCGAAGTAGCTATCTCTATGGACTGCCTCCTCCACAAAACCTTTACTAAAGCGACTTCTGTATTTGTCAACCTACGAACCTGACGGTCAAGAATCTCAACTGGCACATCTTCATAAGTGAGACTATCCTTCACAGCCACACTTTCTAATGGTACTATTGATGCCGGATCGCCCACACACTTCTTCAACAAAGAAATATGATAGACTGGATCAATCGCTGCAAGTTTTTCTGGCAACTCTAACTCATAAGCCATATTACCAATCCTTTTCAGGATTCTGTAAGGACCTACATATCTAGGACTGAGCTTTCCTTTCTTGTCAAATCTCATCACCCCCTTCGTAGGTGACACCTTCAAGAAAACCCAATCATCAATTTCAAACTCTAAGTCTCTTCTTCGCACATCTACGTATGACTTCTGACAACTCTAAGCTATCTTTAGTCTATCTCTGATGAGCTAAACTTTCTCTGTAGCATCATGAACCGAATCTGGACCAATCAAAGTCACTTCACCTACTTCAAACCAACAAATCGGGGACCTGCATCTACGCACATATAGTGCCTCATAGGGGCAATCTGAATACTGGAATGGTAACTATTATTGTAGGCAAACTCTATGAGAGGTAGGTGATCATTCCAACTACCCTTGAAATCGATCACACAAACTCTCAACATGTCCTCTAAGGTCTGAATGGTACGCTCTGCCTGACCATACGTCTGTGGATGAAATGATGTATTGAAATTTACCTGGGTATCAAGACCTTTCTGAAACGATTTCCAGAAATGAGAGGTAAACTAAGGACCTCTATCTGAGATGATATAAAAAGGAACCCCATGAACCTGACTATCTCATTAATGTAGAGTTTAGCATAGTCCTCCAATGAATCTGAAGTCTTGACATCCAAGAAGTGAGCGGACTTAGTAACTCTTTCTACTATCACCCAAATGGAGTCATGTTGTCTACGAGTACGAGGTAAACCCATAATAAAGTCCATGTTTATCACTTCTCA
>JAJONZ010028237.1:0-13395 GCA_029582445.1 Solanum paucissectum | reverse complement strand
CTAAATCTATGTTGATAATTCTTTTCTTGTTGATTACCTCCTTGGTCCGGCAAGTAGCAACAAGGCGAGTTCTAACGTTGCGCACCGTTAAAAAGACTTTTAAACGAAAGAATTATCAATGCATGCAAAACACTATTCAAGAATTGTTTATTTACTATTCATACTTTGTTAATCGTTCATGATTCCCACAACCCTAGTTGTGGAGTTTAGTTACCCATAATCATATGAACACAATTCATTGTTTTAGATGAGAGAATTATGAACTTACTTAATTGAGAATAACAAACCCGGAATTTCCACTTGAATTTCAAAACCAAAACCTTCAAAATCAACTTAGGAAATCAAGAATTGCTAGGTTTGCAACAATCCAATCCCAAATCACATAGTAGAACAAAAGTAAAAAATCTAACCCCAAAAATGAGGTTTACATGCCCTATTTATAGAAAACAAGTCCTAAATTAAAAAGGATACAAAATAAGGAAAGTTTGTTCAGGCACGCGTCTTCAATCCACGAGACTGACTCACGGACCGTCCATGGATCTACGGTCCGTGAGTCCTTTCCGTCAGCTAGGACTTAGAAAATATTTCAGCTTCCAAAAATCAACTTCCCTGAAGCAAACGACGGACCACCAGTACGGACCGTAGATCGATCTACGGTCCGTCGATCCCTCTCTGTAGCTCCACACTTAGAATCTTCAAAAATCAGGTACTGGAACCCTCGCAGTATCATTCTACGAATCAGCAGTACGGTCCGTAGACTAATCTACGAATCGTCAATAGCCACCGTGGTTCCACACTTGGTAAGATTTCCCTGATTTGCCTTCCATGCATTGTCTGCTGATCTACGGTCACCATCTACGAAGCGTCAATGGACCTACGGTCCGTAGATCACCTCCGTAGATACCTTTTTCTACATTTCTTTCAGCTGTCTCTTTACTTTCGTGCCTAAACATCTTTCCTGCAAAACATGATAAAAACACATAAAAACCAATACAAAAGTTCCTAGACACACACAACTCTTAAGTGAAATGTATTAAAAATACTGTAAACTCACGGTATATCAATTATACAACTCTTTCTTCAACTCATCAATCTTGGAAGTATTCCTGCCAACAATCAACATATTATCCACATATAGCAAGAGAATGATAAAATCATTGTTAGATAATTTTTGTACAAATACACAATAATCTGAAGAAGTCTTCTTAGAGTCTTTCTCCCCCATAACAAATTCAAACTTATTGTTCCACGTCTAGGTGCTTGCTTTAGGCCATAGACTCTTTTTAAGTTTGCACACAAATTTTTTTTAGCTTTTACTTTGAAGCCCTCAAGTTGTTCCATATAAATATCTTCTTCTAGATCACCATGAAGGAAAATCGTCTTTACATCCATCTGCTCAATCTCTATATTAGGATTAGTAGCCAAACATAGAATTTTACGAATGGATAACATTTTCACGACAGGAGAAAATATTTCGTCAAAGTCAATACCCTTCCTTTGACTAAATCAATCAACAACTAATAAATCTTTGTACCTGGGCTTCAAGTTGTGTTCTTCAACTTTAACTTTGAACAACCACTTGTTCTTCAAAGCTCTCATGCCCTTGGTCACTTTCACCAACTCATAAGTGTGATTTTCAGAGACTTCATCCCATGTGATTCATCCCATCTCACATGGCTTCATCCATTGATCCTTGTGCTCATCTTTCATGGAATCTTCATAACATTCAAGTTCTACCCCGTCAATGAGTAACACATACTCATTAGGTGAATAACAAGAGGAAAGAACCCACTATCTTGTTGATCTCTTAAGCGGAATATTTATTTTGTTTATAACTTCATGAAAATGAAGAACATCAATAACAACATCATTGTTATTATCAACATCAACTTGTTGATTCAAAACATGATTCTGAGCGTCACCATGATCATCAAGCCCATAACATCATGCTCACTTTTGTGAGGAACTTCATCAAAATAAACTATACCATCAAAACTTGAAGATTCTAGCTTCTCCACTTTATCAATATCTTTAATGGATTGATTCTCCATGAAAACAATATCACGACTTCTCATAAGTTTCTTCTCAATTGGATCATATATCCTATAACCAAATTCATAAAGGCCATATCCAATGAAGATGCACTGCCTTGTCTTGGCATCTTACTTTGACCTCTCATCTTTCGGCACATGTACAAAAGGTTACAACCAAATATTCTCAAATGGTCATAGGAAACATCCTTTTCATACCAAACTCTATTTGAAACATCACTTTGCAAAGAAACAACAGGAGATAGATTAATAACATGTGCAACGGTCAATAAAGCCTCACTCCAAACTGAGTTTGGTAACTTTGCTTCTGAAAACAAACATCTTATAACTCTTTCCATTAAGGTCATGTTCATCCTATCTGCCAAACCATTTATCTTGGGGGTTTTGGAGGATTCTGCAGGTGTCTAATACCTTGATGCTTATAGTGTCAAACGGTCCATAATATTCACCATCATTATCAATACTAATACATTTCAGTTTCTTCTTAGTTTCTCTTTCAACTGAAGCCTGCAACTGCTTGAAGACATCTAACACTTGGTATTCAGTCTTCAAGACATAGACCCAAAATTTTCTCGAGCAGTAATCAATAAAGGTAACAAAGTAGAGTGCACCACCTTATGTCCTTACCTTTATTGGACCGCATAAATCAGAGTGCACCAACTCAAGCAACTCTGTCTTTCTTGAAGGAGGGTTGGACTTATTGGAAACTCTATTTTGTTTACCACCCAAGCAGTGCTCACACTTTTCTAATTTAGTACTTTGAAAATCTGACAATAATTTCTTTTTGACTAGAACATTAAGTATTTTCTTGCTGCTATGGCTAAACCTCTTGTGCCATAACATAGAAGATCTCTCGTTCTCAAGTACATTAACCATATCAATATAAGTAGAAGGCATATTCTAGTATAGACCAAGACGTTTGCTTCCACGAGACACAATCAAGAAACCCTTACGGAGTTTTCACTTTCCATCACCGTTGGTACTAACATATCCTTCATCATCCAAAATACCAACAGAAATCAGGTGTAGACAAACATCATGGGCATGTTTCACATTGTTCAAAACTAGTTTAGTTCCAACACTAGTTTCCAAATAAATTGTACCAATATCAATCACCCTACATATAGTCTCATTACCCATACTTAAGGTACCAAAATCACCAAAAGTATAAGAAGAGAAAAAAAATCCTTCCTTGATGTCATGTGAGATGCCTCATCAGTGTCCCAATCCAACTTGACTCATCACAAGTAATATTTATTAGATTTGCATCAAGAATTGTAACAAGATCTTCGGTGGTGACCGAGGCTAGGCAATTTTCATTGCCATGGTCTATAGTTTCCTCTTTGTCTTTGTTCCCCCTCTTCAACTTCCAGCAAAACTTCTTTGTATGTCCTTTCATGCCATAATGATAACACTCAATATTCCAAAGTCTGCCTCTGAATTTGCTCATATTATTCTCTATTTTGAAAATCATGAGTTTTTTCCTCCCCTTAGGGCTAGTCACTAGGACATCCGACGAAGAAAGATCAAAAAAATTTCTTCTCATCTCTTTGTTGAAGACAATACTCTTAGCGAAATCCATAGAGATCACACCATCCGGAGTAGAATTTGATAAAGAAGTTTTAAATGTTTTTCAAGAGTCTGGTTGGGAACCAAGTAGAAGCAAACCTTGAATTTCTTCATCAAACTTGATGCCCATAGCAAATAATTGGTTCATGATCCCCTAAAAATTATTCAGGTGATTTTCATCGGAGAACCATCATGATATTTTAGACTTAGCCTCTGCTTTATCAAGAACATTTTATTATTTCCAGTAGCATACAAACTTTCAAGATGCTCTCATAGGGTTCGAGCATGTGTTTCTCCAGAAATATGGTTCAACACATTATCGTCAACTCATTGCCTAAGCAATCCACAAATCTGTCTGTGCAACAGATTCCACTTTTCATCTGTTTTATTTTTATGCTTTAAAGTGGTAAAGACTGGTTGATAAAAATTCTTGACATGAAGTAGATTTTCCTTTTTTCCCTTCCAAATGAAATAATTAATACCATTTAAAGTAATTATTCTGCCTGTGTTGGCTTCCATTGTTTATCCCAAAAATATAGTTATTGCGAACCAATGCTCTGATATCAATTTGTTGGGACAATGCGGACTAACACAAAAATATATTTGATCAAAATAGTGAAAATAAAATGGAAAAATAATGACACCAAATTTTTTTCGTGGAAATCATTTTTAAATAAGGGAAAAACCACGGGCTAAGAGGAGCAAGTGATATCACTATAGCAAGGAATATCTACACTGTGTAGTCACGGATATAATACTCAAAGTGACTACAACACACTCAAAAGGAAAAACACTCTTTTAATTTACCACCTTACTAAATTATCGCTCACTCTAATTTTCTTCACAAACTTTTTTTTATAGTCTATGGAATACCTCACTTTACTCTCAAACATATTTTTCCTCTATCTTGGTGTGTTTTGAACTGATGAGTTGATGACCCTTTTATAGAGAATAATGGTTCATGATGATGTAAGCAGTGATATCAATTACCATAAGAAAATCAGACTTAGGTAGATTATTTCTTCTATCATTTATCTGCAAAGTGATACAACTTTGACAAAGTTGCAAAAGTCATACAACAAATGTGGACCAATAATTTTATCAATTATGGGGATGAAACCCCACAATTGATACGGAAATTGATGAAACAGTACTATTGTGAATGTGTCCATGGAAATAATTTACATCTTGTTGGCACATCAATTAGTGAGTGGCATGAAATTATCTTCTTTGAATTGGGTAATGACTACTCATTTTGAAGTTTAAAGCATTGATGTGAACAGACTTCATGTGCATATAGGGATATGGTTTACAATAGTAGACGTCCAGGCGATTCTTCTTTAATTTTATTGAATTTATATTTACGATGATTTCTCTTATGGAAAAAAAATAAATAAGGTGTAGGAAATATAAAATGAGAATAATTTTCTCAGAGAATGCTCAAATTGTAGGCTTAAGTCATTGTTGATCCTTTAAAGTTGTCTGTATATTTCACTCAGATACTTCAACAAATTCTTTTTCCTATTAGACACTTCAATCTTAAAAAATAAGTAACTATCAAACATTTTTCTGACACCTAGCCAAAAGAGAAAGTGTGTGTAATATGCAAGCAAATGATGTGGTAAAATAATAAATTAAATGAAGACATGTGACATTTTAATTTAAACTAGATAAACAAATTTTGTCACGATCCAGACCGTCGTGATTGGCACCCACACTAACCCTCCAGTGGGAGAACCACTACTACAACCCAAACCAATCAACTAAACCAAAAACTAAGCATTTAACAATACAAAACAATTTAAATACTAAAGAATGAAATAGGGAATTCCCATAAACTCCAAATAGAAGTCTATCAACTAAACAAATGCGGAAGAAATAACCTAGAACCTGAAAGTCAATGTACCAAAACATCTAACAATGAATCAAATTCTAAACAAAAAAGGATACAACCCCAAACTAATGCACTAATAACTAACTATAAAGTCTAAGTACAAAATGGTGGACATAGACGGAAGAGAACTCATGGCAGCCCGAAAGAATTGGCTCACCCTTGAATTCGAACGATCATTGATCTCCTAAGCGAGGTCTGTCAATAGCCACCGGAAGATGCCCAGTACTTAACAAAATTAAGAGAAAGTGTAGTATCAGTACACAACCACAGTGTACTAGTAAGATCACGCGGCTATCCCACTAAGTGTAACATAAGCAAGTCAATACAACAATATAATCACATGCATATATTGAACATATACAATATCATCAACATTTACGAACAACTTCACATTTCTCAAAATACACAATTATGATAACTCATTGGTCCTCTCATGGAACCCAAACCCAAACAATTAGCATACCGGAACGTGGTACCCGATCCAACGATTATGCCAAAATATGGCAACCGATCCCATAATTATGCCGAAACATGGCAACTGATCCAAGTTAGTTATGCCGGAACGTGGCAACCAATCCATTCAAGACACAACAATCAAAATCACAAGTATATCCTCAAGATCATACAATTAAGTCATGATTTCATGGTAACCATCATTCATCTATCTCATTTACAACAAGTGTGATGAATAATGCAACATTCATATACATACATGTATCATATTGAAGTAAGAACAAACATAAATCACACAATCATAAAATCACAACCATCACCTACCTCGAAACAAGCTTGAAACCCTAAGAAACTTGATCCTTCCCTTTCCGGATTTGTTCCGCTTGTTCTTAGTCTACAAACAATCATAATAACACGGGAATCAATAAACAATCACTAATTACCCGGATTACTAACAATTCTAACAACCCTAGATCATACCCATGATCCAAAGTATCCAAAATAAGGCTTCTTCCACCATGGTTTCCAATTCAAAACCTTCCATCATTGATAATTACCCATTCCATTACGTTCTACGGATCGAAAAGTGGATTCGGGGAGTGAAAACCTTACCTTTAGCCTCAAGAATGGTGGAAAACTGTCAAGAGTCGCCTGGGGTTCGTTCCATAGCTCTAAAACTCGAAAAGTGCAAAATAAAGTCATTTAGGGGTTTATTTACGACTTTAAGTCACGTCTATCCCGCCACAGCGGCCCTTACCCCGCTTCAACGGCACCGCCAAAGCGGCTTGCACGAAACAGTGAGATATTTTAAAAATTCCAAGACCCCCATTTCACAACACACCTTTAATCAACGACGCTGAGAAAATACCGTTCACACTAAGATCGATTCCGAGAGTTCTACCCACCCGAATTCAATTCTATAAAGTCGTACGGATTCCTTAACGACTTATCTAACTACTCATGTTATCAAAATCATAATTAAATCACTCGATTGCTACCAGATTTCCCTACACCTCAACGACTCCGATTTCGTCCAAATCTGGATTAGGTTGGGAAATTCCAAGTTACAACGAAAAAGTTTTCCGACCCAAATATTTTCCCCTTTGGCTTTTCTATAACGACGGAACCCAATTGTTACAAATCCAAATCTAAAAAGAAAAGAAATTTAACTTTTAAAAAAAAAATTATACACCTTCACCCCCACCCAACACCACAACAGCCCACCCCATACCTCTCCTTTTTATCTTTTTTCCTTACTAACAATAACCCTTATCACTATTGTTAATTCTCCATTTAGAAAAATGGAGGCTTTAACATATATTAAATATGAAGTTATCATCTTTTTATTTCTCTTTATGCCTTTTTTTTCAGTTCTCATCTAACTAGATAGTGTTTTCTTAAAAGATCTCTTATTTCTTTCTTTATTTTGATTTTTTTTTTTTGCTTTGATTTGTGGGGAAGAAGGGGTGTGGGTTGGGGATAGTGTAAGTGGAGAAAGTGAAGAGGGAGAGAGAAAATATTTGAATAATGATCTTCATTTTTCCCGACAAAAAAAAGATGTGGATGGTAGTCTTTATTTTTTTCGGCAAAGAAGATGTGGATGGTGGTCTTCATTTTTTCCGGCAAAGAAGACGTAGATGATGATATTCATTTTTTTCAGCGAAGAATTGTGAGGGTGATCTCCTTTTTTTTCGGGCAAAAAAAAAAGATGGGGTAATTCTACATCTAAAAAATTAATAGTACAATCATAAGAAAACAACAACAAAAAAAAGAAAAAAAATTGTAAAAATAAATAAATTGGTGGTGAATTGTTGTGAAGAAGTGATGGTAGCAAGGAAATGTGCTCCTGAAAGAGAGGAAAGAGAAGAAAATTGTTATTCTTTTAAAAAAATAATGAGAAAAAAAAATAAAATTGAAAAAGGAAATGAAAAATGATAAAATATTGATTTTTTCACGTGCCCACCAAGGTGTGAATTACACTTTTTGTTCCACATCTGCATAAAGTGTCTGGGTTTTTTAAGTGTTAAAGTGAGTGAAAAAAAACAACTTATATTGGTCTTATATGCAGGGGTGGACCTACATATAGCGTTGTGGGTGCTCGAACATCCATTGACCTCGATATAAAGTTTACATAGGTATACATGAATATTAAGAAAATTGATATATAATGATATATAATATTATTGAGCACCCATAACAATAAGTTTGCTATGACGCGTTGGTTGATAGTTAGGTGCTAAAGGCTTTTGATTTTGGAAGACAAGGGATCGATTCCCGTCTAAGGTGCCCTTTTTCTTATTTTTGTTCTTCTCAGTTCTCATTGGTGATTAGTTTTCCCGATTCTAGTTTCTTCTCGATAGTTTCTCTTGACCTTTTTTTTTCTATTACTATTTTCCTTTATCTAATTTAATTTTAGATAAAATCGTTAGTGTCACACGCCAGATAAAATCGTTAGTGTCACACCCCGAGCCTACACCCTGGGTCGGGACTAGCACTCGACAACCATTGCTGGACCCAACCGAACCCTTGGCTTGGCTTACTTACTCAGCGGAAGACTTAAACATAAGAAACATAACTCAAGTAATAACTTAAGAGATAATAACTTAGCCAAAATGGCAACTCAAATCTTAAACGTATACAACTGAAATGACTAAGACTAAAGAACTATACTATCCGTCTATGAAGCCTCTAAAACAAAGAGGGATGTCGGGACAAGACCCCCGATCATCCTAACAACTGAAATACTAAAACCAAATGATAAAAAGAGTCCCCTGGAATGCAAGGAGGCTCACCAACTAACTCTGAGTGCTCAATTGGATCAAAGGGGCCCTGGATGCTGATCCTGATTACCTGTGTCTGCATCATTAAAAAGATGCAGGCCAAATGGCATCAGTACATTGAAGTACGAGTATATGCGAGGGGAAATACTAAACATAACATAATCTTGAAAGGAATCTGAAAGAAACACTTACCTTGGCTTTACTCAACACATGAATAACTTAACTCAATATAAAGCAACAATACACGTGCAATATATAGAAAGCTTTTAAAACAGTAGAAAACAACTTAGTTCGTTAAAGAAAATGCAATAACAAACTCAACTTTACTCATATAATAAACTAATATAGTTTATGTGGAGTTTCTCTAACCGACAAACACCACTATGAGCCTAAGTGGTGATACAACGTCTTGTCCATGCTGCCAGAACTGTCCTATACTTTGCTGTCATATAGAACGTCTTAACTAAGTGGATCTACTAGTCTATGCTGAAAAGCACTTAATGAGTCATCTAAAAAGTATGATCCTTTCTACCCATGTTGGCTACATGGTTTTGGGGGCAGTGAATTATCTAAACTCTCCCCCATATCGGTGCTCAATACTACTCCCAAAATATACTAGCTCATATGTTTAAAAACATAACTTCTTTCTTTTGTTTGAGATAATTACTCAAAACTTAGCTTAAAATTTATCTTGGAATCAATGTTCCCTTTCTTGCTCAAATGTGAAAACATTTACTCTTTAACTGAAAACTAGCTCAAAGGATCTTTTGGAAATCAAGGTTTTCTTTCTTCCTAAAATGTGAAAATATTTTACTCTTTCGGAATACATAGTCTCGATATACTCTTTTGAAGAAATGAACTTCAAACTTTACTCTTTACTCAACTCAAAACTCAAGTCTTAAAACAAAGTTAAAACATTTGTAAAAGAATTTTGGAAGACTCTATGAACTTCTGTTGACTTGACTCTTAACTTCTCTTGACTTGACTCTTAACTTTCCTTGAATTGAATTATGGATTCAAGGATTGTAATTTGTGATAGGAAAGATCTCATGATGTTTAGAAGTGTTTTTAGATAGTTAAACATGAGAAAAGATCAAGAAATTACTGTCTGTAGTAAGTCCGCGACGCAGAGATGAATTTAATTATTTGGTCACAAAATAAATTTTGAGGTTGAACGGTCTGTGACCGCTCCGTGACACAAAAAAACTTTCTGTGAAGTGAGGGACATGGTCCGCGACGCGGACTAGGGCACCAGATTCGCCCGACTTTTTCCTTCTTCGTCTTCTAACACCAATTCGCCTAAACTCGGTTCTTTTTCTCAAATTCTCTTTAGATTCAAATACCCAGCACATGTACACAAGAATCTAACTCAAAACAACTCTAACAATCGACCTTAAACTCTCAAGAACTCCTCAATCTCATCCCAAATTCTAGAACGAAAGCAATTCAAGAATACAACTCAAGAACATCAAAGTCTCAATCTTTAAGGACGAAAATCATACTGAAATAAACATGTTTGGTGCATGGGTGAATGAACCCAATGCTATGTAAACTCACATATCTCGTAGGGATCACCCCTTGACGAAATCCACAAGCGATTCTTGAAGATCTTGACGATTCTTGCCCCTTCTCCTCTTTTCTCCACTTATTTTTCTCTTCTCTAAAATCCTAACTCAATATTGTAAAAGCGTAAACTGAATTCTATCAGACCCAATTAATTACCAAAAAACGAAAATAATTCATGGATCATGGAAAAGACCATAATGCCTTTTTAAATTCCGGATTAGACTTTCCTTATTTGAATGGTCCAACTTCAATTGGGCATATCTCACTCATACAAACTCGGAATTGAGTTATCTCGGCGGCGTTGGAAAGATTATTTCAAGATATTTCCTACGATATCAGGAAGAACACCTAACTCATCCTGAACTAGGAGTTATGGTTGTTTGAAGTTGACCAAAAGCTCAAACTTAACGTACTTAACAAATTTATTTCCAGATTTTTATTATTTCCAAAAAAGACTATTTCCAATTTTTTAACTTCTTTCTAGTCCTTTTAATTAGGAAGATGTTACAATATCTCCCCCTTGGAAACATTCGTCCTCGAATGAGATTACTCTTAGTAGGCTAAGAGTGTAACATCAAACATGCAATTCAAACACCCAACAAGCATAATGCAATTACAACATGCCAACTTATAAATGAATACCAAGAAAGGATTAGTACCTTGATCTGGAAATTCTCCGGATTCGAAGAGATGTGGATATCTCTTCTTCATATCTTCCTTAGATTCCCAAGTAGCTTCCTCAACAAATTGGTTCATCCAAAGAACGTTGACTGATGCTACCTTTTTTGTTCTCAACTTGCGAACTTGGCGATCTAGAATTTGAACCGGAATCTCTTCATAAGATAAGCTATCCTTGATCCTAATATCTTTAGTTGGTATGATAAGTGAAGGATCGCCCATGCACTTCTTTAACATGGAGATGTGAAATACCGGATGAACCGCTGCTAACTCTTGGGGTAGCTCCAACTCATAAGCTACATTGCCAATCCTCTTGGATATTCTGTAAGGACTAATATACCGGGGACTAAGCTTTCCCTTCTTACCAAATATCATAACACTCTTCATGGGAGAAACTTTCAAGTAGACCCCCAATCATCTACTTCAAACTCTAGCTCCCTTCTCCTAACATCAGTGTAGGATTTCTGATGACTCTGCACTGTTTTCAACCTCTCTTAAATGACTTTCATTTTCTCTATAGCTTGATGAACTAAGTGTGGTGCTATCAACCCTGCTTCACCAACTTCAAACAATCCAATAGGAGATCTGCATCTTCTCCCATAAAGAGCCTCATATGGAGCCATTTGGATGCTAGCATGCTAACTATTGTTGTAAGCAAACTCAATGAGAGGTAGGTGATCATCCCAATTACCCTTGAAATCAATCACACAATCTACCTTGATACCTCAAAACACCATCTCCCTTTTGTTCAAAAGCCATCAGTTTTTTGCTTATGAACACTTGCCTTTAATACAAGCAATAAAGGATCTTGGTCTTGCTTCTCTTTCACTTCTGACACTAATGATGATTCAGCCCCATTCATCACCACTACTACTCCTTCTATGGAATCCATTAGTCGAACTCCCAGTCGTGCAAGTCTATGCACCTCTTTTGCTAACTCTTTCTTATCTTCCTCAAAATGGGCGGTACTACCCATAGACAACCTGCTCAAGGCATCAGCAACAACATTAGCCTTTCCTGGGTGATAGAGGATACTCATATCATAATCCCTGAGTAATTCTAACCACCATCTCTATCTAAGATTAAGCTCTTTCTGAGTAAACACATACTGAAGACTCTTGTTATCGGTGAACACATCCACATGAACACCATAAAGATAATGGCGCCATATTTTTTAAAGCAAACACTACGGCAGCCAATTCTAGATCATGGGTTGAGTAATTCTTCTCATGAACTTTCAACTGTCTGGAGGCATAAGCTATAACTTTGCCATTTTGCATTAACACACAACCCAAACCAACTCTAGACGCATCACAATATACAACAAAGCCTTGCGTACCTTCTGGTAAGGTCAATACTGGGTAGTAGTCAACCTCTTTTTCAATTCCTGAAAGCTTTTCTCACAAGCTTCAGACCATTGAAACTTCATTGTTTTCTGAGTTAACTTGGTCAAAGGAGGCAAAATAGATGAGAACCCCTCTAGGAACCTTCTATAATATCTAGCCAAACCCAAGAAACTCCTAATATCAGTTGGAGATGTGGGTCTAGGCCAATTCTACACTGCCTCTATTTTCTGAGTATCAACTTTAATTCCCTCTCCAGACACAATGTGGCCTAAGATTGCCACAGACTCAAGCCAAAAATCACACTTAGAGAACTTGGCATACAACTCTCTAACCTTTAGAGTTTGGAGAACTATTCTGAGATGACTAGCATGATCTTCCTCATTCCTCGAATAAATTAGTATGTCATCAATGAACACAATAACAAACATATCTAAATAAGGCTTAAATACTTTATTCATAAGATCCATGAACGTTGCAAGTGCATTGTTTAAACCGAACGACATGACCAAAAACTCATAGTGACCATAACGGGTCCTGAAGGCTGTCTTTGGAATATCACATTCCCTTACTCTTAACTGATGGTAGCCAGATCTGAGGTTTATCTTAGAGAAACAAGTAGCACCCTGAAGCTGATAGAAAAGATCATAAATTCTCGGAAGAGGATACTTATTCTTAATGGTAACCTTGTTCAACTGGTGATAATCTATACACATCCTAAGGGAACCATCTTTCTTCCTCACAAATAAGACCGGAGCGCCCCAAGGTGAGACACTTGGTCGACTGAAAACTATCTCTAGGAGATCTTGCAACTTTTCTTTCAACTCTTTTAACTCTGCTGGAGCCATTCTATATAGCGGAATAGATATAAGACGAGTATCTGGAAGAATGTTTATACCAAAATTTATTTCTCTCTAAGGGGGGAAGAATGTAACACCCCGACTTTTCTAAACGTCTAAATTAATTCGTACATTCGTGGAAAGACAAAGAGGGTGAGTAATAAATTAAAAATGATGTGGTATGTCATATTTTAAGTGTTCAAGGGTTGTATCTCAAGTTTT
>JAJONZ010028236.1:0-10084 GCA_029582445.1 Solanum paucissectum | reverse complement strand
TATATATGTATAGCGAAATAGACATAACTTTCAATTGTATATGTATAGCAAATTATACATATATATGTTTGCTATGGAGCGCAATTATGCAAACTTTGTTATAACATACAAATATGATTTTTTTGTTTGCTATATGTGAAAGTTGCTCTTATATTAATCTATAATATTTATTTGGACTAATATATTCTTGAATTTAATATAATTCAAATCATTTTATAAATTTATATTTAATAAATTTTAAATGATTACACATGCATTTATGAAAGTAATAGAAATATGGAAATTAGTTCATTCCCCATGTATTGGGAAACTTTTTCATTATTGAAAAATAATTAATAAAACAATTTGATAAATAAGGGTAAAAATGTCATAAATAAAACCAGTTTATAATGTGAATATGCATTCGATCTTACCATTATGGCCAAAAGGATTTTTTCTTTGAAAAATTAGGATTTTACTCACACCAACTTTTGAGGTTTACGAAAATCCACTTATGCACCCTCAAGACGAGATCAATTGAGGCAATGTTAACCCTTTTAACTTTATATGATATTGCAACATAAAATTCATAATCTAACACTGAACCTCTTTAATTAAAAGGTCTAAATTCCTTGAAGGTCAAGTTCTGAAATTTCGTCTAAAAATGAGTAGTTCTTTTATGAGATTTAATTGAAATATTGTAATTAAGCCAAGATAAAAAGAAAAAGTCATGATTTGTATAATTTATGTCCTTTCAATATGCATATATCTAACGTTTCCCGATTGTTTCATATGTCATTGCTAAGATGTTCTTGTTTTTCCCCAGAAATGTGTTAACAAGACTATTTTTATTTAAGAAACTTTTTTATGGTAGAAATAATGATGAATCTTCGTTATTTTTCTTACCGTTCAGTTTCATCATAATTTATACGACCTTGAAAACCCTCTAATTGAGTTGTTTTCATGTTGCTAAGATCTTTCATTCATCTTTGGGAAACAAGTCTGAAATATATCCGAACTTTAACCTAAATTGTTGTAGCAATATCGAACTTTGGAAAAGACTTTTTACCCCCTACACTATTTAATAGTGTATTTTAAAGATATTTATGTACCCACATAGACATCATAAATATTGCATCATTATAAATAGTAATGTGTCCACGTGGGTACATATATACCTTTAAACTATTAAATAGTGCATGAGTAAAATGTCATTCATAAAGTTTGATATCGTAACAATAATTTCGGCCAAAATTGGAATATTTTTCAGACCATTTTCCCTTCATCTTTTAAAGCTTATTCAAGCAAACAAGATCATAGTTATATGAGGAACATTTTCCAAGTTAGTCTAGTCGAAATCAGCAAATTTGTTGTTGGACTTGGATCTCTATCTTGAGTTAAGTCTCATTTTTTCCTTTTTCTATGTACTTATTTTTTATCACCCCTCCTAACCGACTCAGAGACATATCCATCTTTTACTGCTGAATTGTACAGTCTTCTCTGCTCCATTTGATTCCAACAGGGATAATTGAGTTCTGATCCCAATTTAGCATGTTTTGTCTTGGCTAATTTCTACTGTACTATGGGGCTTCTACTTGATCTGCAGTTTCAAAATTATTTATAGTGTCTTAAATAGTAAAAGTAAGCTACTTTATCACTTTTAACTTTGAAATTTTACTTATTTTTATAAGTATATACCCATTTTTTCATCTTCAATGCTAGGGTGGTGGTGGCTGCTGCAACATTATTGTTTCGTCTCTTACATCTTTAAATTATTGGTGTCTATTCCAAAGGTTCAACCATGATTTTCCATTTTCATATGGAAGATGTATCCCACAATGAAATCTATTTTGTGTGTCTACATTGATCGAAGTAAATTAGTATGCAATATTCCTTCATTTCCCTTTCGAAATAAGTATTCCTTCCGTTTCAAAAAGAGTGGCCTTATTTGACTTGGCACGGAGTTTAAGAAAATAAAAAAGGTTTTTGAATATTGTGGTTCTAAATTAAAGCTATGTCAAATGTACAAAATTGTTCTTTAACCTTGTGGCCTTAGACATGTCATGTGAAAAGCTGATATTAAAATGTTACCTAAAAAAGGAAAGAGGTCATTCCTTTTGAAAACTCAGCGAGCTTTGGACATTATTGGCGAATCGCCAACCAAGTCGGTGGTCACGAGGGAAACCACCGATTGGACCCCCATAAATCAGAGGTTTTGTAAATATCGGCGAAGAAACTAAACAATTGGCGCTCCGCCGAGTGAGTCGGCAAGCTTGACTAACGTCACCGAGTGAGCAAAATCTAGACGATCTTTGTAAGCCAAAGTTTTGAAAGTTTCAACTTCACTCACTTTCCCCCACTTTTCATTTGTCCGAACTCACACCAGCACTCTAGTTTTTATATTTCCTGCACTTTTGGAGTATTTTGTTTCATTGATTTGTGTGCGGATTCAAGAGTACATTGTTTCCTAGCACTTCAGTTTAATCATAGTCCGCATCAAAGGTTGGTACTCCTAAACCCACAAATAATTCTATAGGATATATACTCAATTGCAACATCCTTATCTTGTTGAAATGTGTTGGGTCTCTTTCATTGGTCTCATTTACACCTGTGTAAATTCGAAATTACTGCTCAACTTGTTTAAATTATTGAAATCCTGTATGTTTGTGTTTTAAGCAGAAATATATTTTGTGGGATTGAATTCAAGAGTATGGGTTGAGAATGGGCACATTGGGTCATTTGGCGAGCTAGGTCGAGCTCGCCGAACCACTCGGCGTTTCGCCTAATATCCCGACCTCGCCTTTAATTTCGTGCTTTATCTGATGGGTCAGCCACTTTCGGCTAGAAGCTTGAGGTCGCCAAAAGTACTCTTGGCAAGTCGCCCTTTGCCTACACCTCCTGACCCTTCGTGCGTTGTAGTCTTCGGCAAGCTAATTCTTGCTCGTCGAAAGATGTCAGCGATTCACAGAAAGGAGCCCCCCCTTAGTCTACTTGAGCAGCAAGTTTGTATGCAACCGTTTTATTGTGAATCTGATTGAATGTTTTCTAACATTTTTTTAAGGGTTTGCAGATATGGCGAAATTGAAAGATGCTGAGAGAATTGTACCAACACAAGAGAAGGCTAAGGGGAAGGCGGTAAATAAGGAGGCCGCTATATCTAAAGGAAAGGCTACTACACCGTCCACGGCTGGTGGGAAAGAAGATAAGGGAAAGAGCAAGGGAGCCAGGAAAGTCTACGCATCTTCAAGTCGAAATCATATTTCAAAGATTCCACGAACCCATAACATACCTTCATGGTCCCTGGAGTTCTATGCCGTTGTGCATGCCTATTGGACGAATTCACAGTGGACCTAGCAATGTTGATGCATCAGAGATAGCTCCGGTTCTTGATGCCTACACCTTGAGCATGACCACGGGCACTGAAGCCCCGACAGATGGAGAGATTGAGTAGGCATGACCTTTCTTCACCTCCCTCTCTTTCCTATTATGCTTTTACTTTTGAACACTCTTAATTGCATTTGAGGACAAATTACTTTTGTTTGTGGTGGGGTGAGGCCCACACCCTTTGTGTTGAAAATTTCGTGTTTTGTATATATTTGGGTTGTTCTGCTTAAAATTATTTTTACACTGCTTTTTGTGGATGTTTGAGCTCATGGCTCATCTTTTTTATTTTAATTGATGAAAATTTTGACCATTCCGAAAAAAATATATTTTTCAAAAGATTTCGTCACCGCTTGTGTTGAAAGTGGATGGTCTTTTGCAAAATTTAAGTCTCAGTTCCGATCAATACTGATGACTTGAATAGTGCTCTCAATCGAACGAACATGAATGTGTGGCTACGATGAGACCAAATGAAGTTGCATAGACAATATGTGAACTATTTGCATCTTGTTGTGATTAGCCATTTATCGAATTGATTCTCTTGTAATGACCGTTTCACACTAGCGAAAGTGTGTAGTCTTCTTTGACATAAGTGTCGATGCCTTTTGTGGTTAGCTTACTTCGAACTATGCATGAATAAACCTAGAATTTACCCCGTTAGTCTGATTGATTTAGAAATGTGTACTCTTGAGATGACTTAGGCAATTTTAAAGTGTGTGAACCAAATTTGACATATACCTCTGTTGTGACCTACCTGTGAGCGTGTGAAACTCTTTTGAACACCCCTTGAACCTTACCTTTCTTTGGAAGAAACTTGATGAACCCTAGACCTTACTGTACCCACTACCTATAATCCTCTTGATTTGCGGTTTAGTGAATAGCCAACTTAGACCAATAGCCTAAGATGGGGTGTGGTGAAAAGGAAAAGGAGAAGTCAACAAGTGCAAGAAAAAGTCTCTATAAATCATGGTATTGCAAAACAAAATGGAAACCCTTCTAAAAAAATGTACATATATATAATTTTTGAATAAAGGTGCAGAAGGAGTTGGGTTTCCAAGCAATACATAGAGAATGAATGAAAGGATGACTTAGAAACACTGGGAAAAAAAGTGATAAAGGAAAGGAAAAGGACGTTTTGAGGACACCACATCTCATGAGGATGAAGAAGTCATTGAACCTAAATGACCATACTTCTGCACTCAGCCCCATTACAAGCCTTGAAAAGACCTTTTTTATCTTGAGTAAGCCGAGCCGAAAGTCGATTGGAAAATAGGGGCAAATCTATGGGTGAAAACATGCATTGTGTTCCTCTTTTTGAGTGTGAGTGTTGCATCTGATTCCTGATCTTAAATTGAGTAACCTCTATGTGTGAATATGGAATCATTCTTTGTGTGAGGGCATTTAGATACTTTCGTTAAGTTTGAACTTCCATTAGTAGAAAGTATTGCGAGCATGAGAATCTTTGGTAATGGTGTGTCACAACTTGAATCTTTGAGTACACAATTGCATCTTCGCATAAGTAGTTTGAAATCTTGTTGTGTACATTCATGATTGAGTCTTGTGTAGCACTGTTTGAGACACCCTTTTTGAACAGCTGAACTTGAGTATTTTGTAAATGATATATCTTTATCTTTTTCGTACACTCCAATCAGATGAACTGAATATGTTTGCTAATATAATGCAGTATTGAAGACGTTTTCACATTTTTTAGAAAGGTCTTCATACTATCCAACAACTTGAGTTGCAATTTTTGGTGGAAACGAAAGGGCCGGTAATGTAACACAAGCTGAGTTTTATAGACTCCAAAGTTGATGATGTCCAAAGCTCGCTGAGTTTTTCCTCGTGACCACCGACTTTCTACGACTCACCGACAGATTTTATTGCTTGTCAATCTGCACTTTTCGTTCACTCTCCACACTTCCATCTGCATAATCAACACACCATTATTTTATCAAAGCAAAAGAAAATAACAAATGGTTTTGGGTTGCCTCCCAAACAGCGCCTTAGTTGACGTCGCGGCACGACGCAAGTCAGCAACTATTCTTCATTTTCAGAGTCACCCATGCTGTAATTAGGCTAGTCCTCAGCTAATGGTGGATAGTGACCTGATATCAAATGGCCAATTTGAACATCCTGCAGCTGGATAGTCATGGAGTGAGACGATGATGCTTCATTTAACATTTCGATGTTATACTTCATCTCATTCAACATCTTCTCATGTGCCTCAATTTTTTGTTGAATGAGTGGCAGAGCCTCATCATCCTGCACACCTCTCTGCTTCTTCCCATGTTTATAATCTCAAAGGCAGGAGTGCTTTTCTTTTCCCATGGCTTGTACTTCCAATTCCGTGACTCGGGTGGATAGAACATCCAACTGGGTGTCTGATGCTTATCGTGACCAACGACACTAACTATGGTTCGAGTGTCTACGATGGTCGATAATATAGTAACCCACCCGAGGGTTGGGGTCGTGTCCCAAGAGAGCGGTTTTAAGAATTAATAGAAAAATAAAATCTAGTTCTAACTAGTCATAGCTAAAGAAATTAATGATTAAAAATATTATAAATCAAAGGAGGAGCACAAAAGTATCAAATATAAATTTGGGGTTTTTTGTCACAAGTAATTAAATACAGCAAAAATAACAAGAAAATCAAGTATGAGGACGAGTTCTTGGGGTGTGACCGCAATACAAGTTGAGATAAATAGGGTACATGCTTTCGATAGAAGATTTGCAAGATAATAGTGACTAGGCAAAGCTTTAGATGGAAATAAGTTCCCTCTCGAGCAACTTACCTCGTTTCAAATGCGTTCCTCTCGGACACCCATTTGCCGAATAAAGACCAGCCTACGCCTTACCCCACTTACTCTTTCGAGCTGAGTGTTAGGATATGGGACTAGGGCTCACCCTCTCGGGCTGAAGCTCATGTCGACCCACTCCTTAGGCCATCAGTCTAGTGGTCTTGGTTTCGCGACCTCTCTCTCGGGCAAGACGAAAACACATGGGTGACTTTGTATTTGCAACTACAAACTCATTAGCTTAAACCACAACCACTAGGTGAAATCACCATTAAAATACATCTAACCTACCAGCAAGCAAGACCCAACAATAATATCAACACATATTTGCAAAATCACACCCCAAGAATGGGAGATTTTAGCCACACATCAAGAAATAACAAAATACACCTAAAATGATAGTGAAATCAAATGGGTATAAGAAATTAAACCTTGATTTAAGCAAAGAAAGATGAATAAAGAAGACCCACTTCCAACTTGGGAAAGATGAACTCCTTTCTTCAAGTTTTCCAAAACCCTCTCCAAACTTGAGAGTAAAACGTACTAAAAATCATATTGTTTAAAATTTACACTAAAATCTCTTTCTAAAATCTGATAATAAGCTATAACTCTCAACGAGTATTTATAGCTTTCAAAAATATGTGTTGTGGCGGATCACTCGGCGACATTAGTCGGAATCGCCGATCAACTCGGCGATTCGCCCTTTGGTGTAGTTCATGCACCGTGTTGCATTATCCTTCGGCATCGTCGTGCTCTAGGTCATTGGGCGACATAGTACTGCTTCGCGGACCTTCTCGGTGATGCGCCGACTGCTCCCTTTTTCCGCCGACTTGATCCTTTCCTTCAGGGCTCAGCACACTGGAACAAAAGGCGAAGTGAGACCCTTCGGCGATTCGCCGAGTTCTCGCCAAGTGAACTCGGCGATCCTTAGGCCTTCATTTTCTTGTTCTTTTCAGCCTTTTCGTTCCTTTTTGCGCCTAAGTTCCCATGTTTCCACTAAAACTTTAAATACCTGAAACTTAAGCATTTTCATCAGATATTGAGATCAAATAAGCATTTGAGGACACTATTTCTATCAAAATAAATCCCTAAATGAGTCCAATATGTGGACTCATCAGTGACTAGTGCGTCTCACTCTTGCTTTCTTTTTGCTTCTTTGTTGGCTTCTACCATGCCATCAAGGAGTTTTGCTACAACTTCATAAGGCTGGTGTAGCATGCTGCCCTCACAAAGTTGATCAGTTATACTTATATTCTCGGGTCCAAGACCCCTATAGAAGCACTCCAGTAGCCCATTGTTCGTCATCCCGTGAGACGGGCATAGTTGCAGTACCGCTTGAAACTTCAGCCACATTTCCTGAATTGTTTCATCCCCTACCTGTTTAAATGTCAGGAGGTTATCCCTGAGGTTCAATAGTTTCAGAAGGTGATGATCCATGTGATATCCATAGTGATTCTCCATCCTTAGTTCCTGTTCTGATATTCAAACTAGCAAAACAAAACTACAAAAAAAAATTAAGTGAGTAAACTACAACTAAGGACAACGAAAATTTTTACTAATCTAAGAATTCTCAAGTAACACCACTCCCCAGCAGCGGTGCCATTTTGATATTTTATTTTGGGAATTCGTAACAAACGACACAACTTTCAGTACAAGTGTCTACGAATCGTGCAATAGTATAGTAACCCAACCAAGGGTTGGGGTCGTGTCCCAAGGGAGCGGTTTTGAGAATTAATAGAAAAATAAAATCTAGTTCTAACTAGTCGTAGCTAAAGACATTAACGATTAAAAATATTGTAAATTAGAGGAGGACACGAAAGTGTCAAATATTAATTTGGGGGTTTTGTCACAAGTATAACAAAAACAACAAAATTAACAAGAAAATCAATTATGAGGGAATCTATGTATAAGTTATGTGGGGTAAAAGGTGGAATAAGTTATGCGGGTATTAGTTATATATGTATTAAAATAATAAAATACACATTTACCCCTATTAATTTAATTTTAAATCATTATTCATTGAGAACTTTACCAAACTATACTGTTTTTCTAACTTGTTTTTTCCTTTTTTTAATACAACCTTTTTCTAAGCCCCAAAGTTCGTGCTAAACTTAATCGCCGCTAGTGTTACAGTTTAGCCTTTTGCACCTTCTATCCACGACTAATATGTGTCAAATCAACGGCAAAATCTTTATTTTTGTTAAAAAATATTTTTTGGTTTCTTCTTTACTGAACAACCTTTTTGTTGTTTTTGTTTGGGAAAAGGGTCTTAAATATATTTGAACTTTGACCAAAATTGCAGTAACGATACCAAACTTTGGAAATGACCTTTTACCCCCTACACTATTTAATAGTGTATTTTAAAGTTATATATATGCTTACGTGGACATCATAAATATTACATAATTATAAATAATAATGTGTCCACGTGGGCACATATATACCTTTTAAATACACTATTAAATAGTGCAGGGGGTAAAAGGTCCTCCATAAAGTTTGGTATCGTAACAGCAATTTCGGCCAAAGTTGGAGTATTTTTCAGACCCTTTTCCCTTTTTGTTTCTAAAAATGTAAATATTTTATTAATATTATAAATTAGATTGGTACTCCCTCCGTTTCAAAAAGAGTGACCTAGTTTGACTTGACACAGAGTTTTAGAAAATAAAGAAGACTTTTGAATCTTGTAGTCCTAAATTAAAGTTATATCAAATGTACTAAATTGCCATTCAATCTTGTGGCTTTAAACATGTCACGTGGAAAGCTGAAATTAAAATATTACCAAAAAAGAAAATAGGTCATTCTTTTTTAAACAGACTAAAAAGGAAAGGAGGTCATTCTTTTTTAAACGGAGGGAGTATATATTTTGTTGGCACATATGCTAATCATATATAAGCGTTATATATTATTAAATACATTCCACATATTTAATTCACATAAATTATTATTTTGTTTAGGACGTGAATTTATACCAAATTCATATATTTGGTATATTAAAAATATATGAACAGTATATATAATATATTGATAGAATATTTACATTATATAAAATAGGATATTATAAGGTACTTGTAATATATTAATGGTATTTTATTTTTATAAGCTAGAAACATTTTAAAAAATAGCAACAGGGAAAAATAGAAGTCCTCAATATAGAGGGATAATTTTTTTATCTTACTTTTTATTAAAAAAAAAAAAGGGAGAATTGTTTACTTATTTATTTGTAAATAATAAATATTAAGTTACAACAAATTCAATATTCAATAATTAATAATTCTGGGGAACGACATATGTCGCACCCCTTTTTCTCGCGAAAACGGGTTTCGACCTAACGATTCTCTTTTGGGCTTTTGGGTTTGAAGAGTCGCCACCTAACGAATTAAGGTGCGTTAGGGCACCTATCTAACCTAGCTAAATCTAACTAAGGTCAACGAACCAAAGATCAGGGTAAGGGTTCAAATTATCTCGAGGGTAAGGTGTTAGGCATCCCTCGAAATCCACAAATGTGGGTCCCGGCCGTATCTCATGCAATTTATGTGGGGGTTACAAGTAGCATTAAGGTCACTTCATTTATTTGATTATTTATTAAACATGTTTACTATGTGATAACTATGATTTAAACAATTAAGGTCAATTTATTTATTTAATTAAGCATGCGAAAACTAGGTGATAATATAATACAATTAAGATTACTTTAATTATTTTGATTAATTAGTTAAACATGCAAGACTAAGCGATAACATAATACTAAACAATTAAAATCACTTAAGTTATTGTTTAATTAAGCATGCAAGACTAAGTGATATTAAATAATTAACATAGACAAAATTTAAAAGAAATAGCGAAAAGATAGAAAGTAGACAAATATATAGGCAAAACATTTCTTTTTATTTAAAGCTACCCCGAACAACGATAATTATAAACAAATAAAG